>CM045738.1:49832296-49837296 GCA_024760905.1 Plotosus lineatus
ACCACCACTCACCACTCACTCACTGACTCACTCTCACTCACTCACTCACTCTCTCACTCACTCTCTCTCTCTCTCTCTCTCTCTCTCTCTCTCTCTCTCTCTCTCTCACACATACAGACACACACACACACTCAATCACTCACTCTCTTTCTCATTTGCCAAATGTCTTAATTCTACTGGGGTCTCTGTTAGGCTTTAGCCTATTTCAGCCAACTGACAAGGCAAGGTGGGGAGCATGCTGACCCACACAACCATGGGAAGAGCATGTAGACTCCACATAGAAACGCTCTGGCAGAACCCGGGACCTTCTTGCTATGTCGCGGACGTGTTGATCACTCCACCACTCTGTCGCCTTCAGTGATACCCGGCTGAGGGATGTTAGGAATCGATCAGCTGATGATGTGCTGTGACAGGAATCGCTCACAGAGTGGTGGGATGCGCCGTGACATGATCTGGGGTTCCTAAAATCCCTGAGTTGCTCGTTTTTTCCCACTAACGGAATGTTCTATGGTGTTCTCTCAGAATTTGGCAATTAGTCCCTGTCGGCAAACTATATTCATTGTTGTAGAATGTCCAGGAAACACGTTACTTCCTGTCACACCAACACTTTAGCGGCTATCAACTTTCATTCCCTTAAAATCAGTGAACGTGACTTTGAAGCCTTTATAATGTTTGGCTTCTGTGATACAATCTCAAAACTATATTGCAATATGTTCTGATGTTCACGATCATGGTATTCATCAGAATGCAGGGTGTGCGTATTAGGCAATGCTAGTAATATTCTTAGACCGGTACAGGGTCGCACGTCTCTCTCATGGTTAGAAGGTGCTGTAGTTTGGATGTTCTCACTATGCTTACGTGGGTTTCCTTCGGGTTCTCTGTTTTCCTCCCATAGTCGAAAGACGTGCACATTAGATAAATTGGCTGTACCCCGCCTTCGGCCAGTGTCAGCCTGCCAGCGACCCTATTAGGATCGAGTGGTTCAGGAAATGAGGAAGTGATGGGTTTTGTAATCATCTGTATTTACTTGTCTGTTTGTCTATGGACAAAATGCCCACCACACCCGTGTAAGAAAACTTGGTGGGGACTTTAGTCTAGCTCAGTCCCAGCTTTACTTTTGGAATGTCGAGGTTAAAGGTCAAGGTCACAAAGAGCAAGTTCACAATGTTTCAGAGGTAGATGTTTCCCATGTTAAAATTGAAATTTTCATGTCCCTCACGTCCTCATGTCCCGTCGATGCATTAAATAACAGATAGGAAACCAAACATACACTTTCAGGCAGCATGATCCCATTTGACCTTGAGTGACCTTAAGAGCTGAAATTCAAAGGCACAGGATGTTAAATACTAATAATGCAAATAACCAAATGAAAAAAGGAAATCTACGACAGAACAAATCTTAAGACGAGCACATGGATAATTCTGTTGGCCCCATGTATGAACCTCATAACTCACCAATTCATAAAAATAAGAAAAATCAATCTGAATACGGTGATATGCAAATTTATGATGGATTTATATCTGTGTTTCCTATCAATCAGGAAAGTACACTGAGGAACATTTCAATAGCTAAAAACACACACACACACACACACACACACACACACACACACACACATATATATATATATATATATATATATATATATATATATATATATATATATACACACACACACACAGTCGGCCCTCTTACAATGAAATTAATCTGTTCTAGAGCCTTTTTCGGAATCTGGATTTTTCGTAAATAGAGGCTCATTTTACATGTAAAATGCATGATTCGTTCCAAGGCTCCCAAGACTACCCCATAAACCCTTTAAGAATGATAAAAGTACACCAATTAAAAATGATTAAAGCATACCTTTTCGGGTACTTACATCATGTTTACCATGGCACTGGGAATCACTTTCACCCGGAATGACACGTGCGCGCGTGTGCGTGTGTGTGTGTGTGTGTGTGTGCACGCGTGTGTGTGTGTGTGTGTGCGCTCGTGTGTGTGTGTGTGTGTGCCCTCGTGTATTGACCATGTCTTAGCAGAGTTATAATCTTAAAATGTTTATGCAAGGTTAAAAGCCTGAGCCATAAAATACAGTGACACACAAACAAACATGAACAAAGTTGGAATGACAGCGTCATCCCTCCGAGCCAATGGGAGGCCAGCAGGGTGGAATGTTGGGACATGTAGTCAATGGAACAGCATGTCTAAGTTTAGGTGGAGGTGCAGACATAGCTTTACCTTACTCTCTCTCACACACAGTATGGATCAAAGTACATCCAATATTACAAACCCCCCCCCCCACCGATTGTTTTAATGTCTGAATGGTGCGTTTGAATGGCGCGTTTGGCGCTTTTCATAAGAAGAATTTGTTTTGTATACAGAGGGAAAAAATGTAGGAAAATGTTTTTTGTATACTGGATTTTTCATATTCTGGGGATTTCCCATGAAGAAGGCTGACTGCATATCTTTAAAGGTAAAGTCCTTTTGGGCTTTTTACACCTGAGCCATAATGACTCATTGGACCGATGCTTATCCCCGGTTCCCATAGCGTGAAACGACTAGGAGTACAACTCCTCATGGATGGGACGCTGGTCCATCGCAGGTTACCTTCTCAGTATATTTTACTGGTACCCATTTATACTGCTGGGTGAACAGAGGCACACTTGTGGTTGAGACCTTGCTCAGGAGTCTCAGCACAGTGGGGGTCTAACTGGGATTTGAACACACAACCTCCCGATCATGAGCGCAACACCCTAACTACTACGCCACCACCCCCATCATATATATTGGTGGTCCTCACTTACCGACAGTGTTACGTTCTGTAGACCCCGTCATAAAGCAATTTCGTCCTTAAACGAACCCCCCCCCCCCCCCCTTAGTAGACATGTAGCTTGGTTTGTAATACGTATAGACCGTTGAATGTGATAAGCCATAACTGTTAGCAATTGCTTGAACTCTCTTATGTAGCAGCGTGATAGACTTCCAACTGAGTAATGTGTGTGTGTGTGTGTGTGTGTGTGTGTGTGTGTGTGTGTGTGTGTGTGTGTGTGTGTGTGTGTGTGTGTGTGTGAGAGAGAGAGTAGAAGGCGGGATGGGAGATGCTGCCGACACTGGGTATGTGGGAACATACGCATACACTCACAACTCAGCTGCTTTGTTTCTGTTGTGACTCGCTAACAGTAAAAGTTAAAAGTACACTTCTCATAATTTGACAATTTTTAACAGATCATCGTAACTGCGAATCGTCGTTAACTGAGTCCGTCGTTAAGAGAGGACCGCCTGTATATGTATATATATATATATATATATATATATATATATATATATATATATATATATATATATATATATATATATACTGTCGGCCCCTACTTACAAAATTAATCCGTTCCAGTGCCTTTTTCGTAATGTGGGGGTTTTATAAATAGAGGCGTATTTTACATGTAAAATGCCTGATTCGTTCCAAGGCTCATAAACCCTTTAAAAATGATAAAAGTACAACAATTTTGTATGAAATATGTGTTAAAAGTAAAAGAAAATTATTTATTAAACCATTTAAACATTTTATTAACATATTAAACCATTTTATTAACATACTTATTAATTAAAACATTATCAAACATTTTTTATTCACGCACATACACACACAACACTGTCTCTGTCTATCTCTCGCTCTCTCTCTCTCTCTCTCTCTCTCACACACACACACACACACACACACACACACACACACACAATACACATGCGCTCCTCTGAATGCGGGCTCCACCCACACGCAGGACGCCAGAGCATTTTAAGACGCTCATGACGCCCATGGATTCCTCTGTTTCCATGCTTCTTCTGCTTCAATATTGTGCCGAAATAATCACCTCCGTCACTGTGTTTCCGCTTTTCAGTATTTTCCAGGTCTATGATGGGTAACGAAATATAACACTCCAATGATCTCTCAAAAAGAACTCACGAGCCAACATTCCTGTTCAACTCTCCTCTCTCACACGTGTGACAAACAGGAAGTATGGGTACAGATCAGCTGCCTCCTGGCCAATGGGAGACCAGCGGGGTGGGATGTTGGAAGACAGCCAATGAGAGCAACTCGCGCATGGTTTGAATTTTGAATGGCTCGTTTAAATTTTTGAATAGCGCTTTTCGTAAAAAGAGGGTGTTTTCATAACAAGAGGACGAAAATTTAGGAAAATGTTTTTCGTAACCTGGAGTTTTAGTTCCCAGAGGGTTTCGTAAGTAGGGGTCCGACTGCATATATAAAACTAGGGCAGTGGTGCTCTAGTGGTAAAGGGCGCTGGATCACTGATCCTCAGGTTGGAGGTTCGAGTCCCACTCTCCACATGGTTGTCCCTGTCCCCCAGTGCACTAACTGGGTTATCAAAGGCCTTTCGTGTCTCTCACTGTTTATGGTGTGAGGTTCATGTAAAAGAACTATTGCTGACTTTCGTAAAGAGGAGCTGTATAGCCGTTAGCGTGTTTCTGCCCTGCGATGGCCTGGCGAGCTATCTGGAGTGTACTCTGCCCTTGCCCGAAGTCGGCTGAGATGGGCGCCACCCTCCACGTGACCCTAATTAGGATTAAGCAGTTACAGAAAATGAATGAAAGAATGAATATTTTAATCGACAGTGGTACCTTGACTTACAAAATTAATCCGTTCCGAGGGCGAGCTTGTAAGCCAAAATGTTGGTTAGATAAAACAAAAATTTGCGTAACAGAGGAGGAGGAGGAGAATTTTGTGCGTGTGCATGCTTCGAATGCCAGCGAGGAAAGGCTCGTGGTGAGCTCCCACAATGCCAGTGCTTCTCAAATAGTGGGGCGCATGGTGTGATGCCAGGGGGGGCACGTATGACCCTGGGGAACATGTATTTTTGCCATACTATACTAGAATTAAGTGTTATTGCACATCCTCTACAGTAGGTGGCAGTGGTGCTCTCACTGTGTTCCCTACGGTGTAGGGGGAAATCACCAAGCAAACATGAAGTGCAATAAACACTATTTAT
>CM045738.1:49842296-49847296 GCA_024760905.1 Plotosus lineatus
ACACTATGTATAGTCGCACGCAGGGTGCTGAGGGGGTGTGAAATGTTCTTTTTCTTCCTAGAGGGAGCATCACAGAAAATAATTGAGAAGAACTGCACTAGTAGGATAACGAGGTTGAGCAGGGATGAATGAATAAACCGAAAGATTAACATGACTCTGAGTTTTTGTTAGTAGGATGTGAAGTACTAGTTTACCTGTTTATGCAAACACCTGTGTATGTGTGTATCTGTGACCACATCACAGGAGGGATGCAGTTACAATCATAACACGAGGAAACCTCCAACTTTGCAGCCTACAGCTAACCACTGCAGCAGCTCTGAAATTTCCGTCGCAGTCATTACATTTCCCTTTTACTGACTAACACAACCCAGCAGCTCAAACAAGATTCATAACAAGAGTTTAACACAAACACACACACACACACACACACACACACACACACACACACACACACACGTACACACACATACACACACACACACGCACACACACACACACACACACACACACACACACACACATATACACACACACACACACACACACACACACACACACACACACAAACACACACACACACACACACACACACACTGTGGTTCATTACAATAACCCTTCACTACGACCTCACAGCTTTTCCCAGTATGAGTCAATAAAAAACAAGATTTATTATACAATATTTGGTTTTGTGGGCGTGGCTTTGTACAGAAAATGAAAAAGGCGGGACTGTGTTTGTAACTCCTTTGTGTTTGTTAAAAATTGCTAAACATGCTTGTAGCTGTGCATTTAAACAACAGCAGCACCAAATGTTTTTCATCCTGCCTTTCATTCATGTTCCATGGAGATGGAAAACACCCAGAGCAATGCATTATGGGAGTGATGATGCAGAAAAGTATTGAGCTTTCCTTTTGGCTTTTTTCATTTCTCCGGGGTCGCCACAGTGAATGATTTGCATGTTTGATTTGGTTGATAGGTTTTTAGGTCGATGCCCTTCCTGACACAACCCTTTAGCAAGGGACAGAAACACGCTGACGGCTTTGCAGCTCCTCTTTACGAAAATCAGCAATGGTTCTTTTACATCAACCTCTCACCATAGACAGTGACAGACATGGCCCGCCTTTGATAACCCAGTTAGTGCACTCGGGGACAGTGACAACCTTGTGGAGAGTGGGGCTCGAACCCCCAACCTCAGGATAAACCGTCAAAACAGATTCCAGTAAAATCCGCCTGATTAAAACCCATCAAGTTGAAAGAAATTGCTGCGGATGCTGTACGTGAAAAGCGTATTTGTGATTCATTTGTGCACGAATTCTCCCTGCGACCCTGATAGGACTGAGCGATTCAATACATTTATTCGTTCATTCATACTCTTAATGAGTCGCTTAACGCTAATTGAGGTCACGAGGAGGCTGGCACCCATCTCAGCTGACGATTGGTGAGGGTGTGGTACACCCTGAACAGCTTGCCAGGCCATTACAGGGCAACAAACACGCACAGCCATTCACACACCCTGGGGCGATTTGGAACAACCAGTGAGCCTACTGTGCTAATGATTTGTTCTGTGGCAGGAAACTGGAGCACTGAGCGGAAACCTGGTACAATAAATAAGTCGGTAAATAAACCGTCATGATTGATTTTAGACACCTCGACTCCACCTCCACTCAAAGATTTTCTTCACCTCATCAAACCTCGGAGCCGGTGATTGCTGTAGACTTAGGAGATGCTGCGACGTTCCTCACTCTATTTCAGACTTTCGGGGGTTTTAAAAAATGATATTCATTGAATGGAAGGGCAGCGCAGGATTGGACAGTTCAAACACAGCACCACATGTAGTTCCTGAGGACAAATCTGTTAGACGGCGTGGTTTCTTCGTACAGGCGCGGTTACCCCACGTGGGGTCTTTGTTCTTAATGAAGGAAAGGGCCAAAAGGTGGAAAAGGCGTGTTCCTGACGATTTTGCAAACTGTGGCTCAAATACCATCAGAGAAACTCCTTGGTTCCTGATACTTCAGTCATTTCCCCAAAAATGTAGTGAATGAAAGGCCCCGCCTGGCTCTGCACAGGACACCGAAGATCCTGACGCCGCATTAACGACGCTTGTAAAGTTTATCACTGACCCGGCACCGTGTATAAAACTCATGTTATGGAACGCGACCTTTGTTCACTCTGCAAGCTTCATATTTAACAGCCCGACTCCATCCATGTGAGAGTCAAAGAAAAAACTTTTCCTGGGACTGTTTATTTATTCTTTGTCCAAAAGATCCAAGTCTTGATGCCAAGAAGGTACAAACAGAGCGAGATCTGAATGTGTCCATAACAACAACAAAATCCCCCCAAAAAGACAGAAAATAATTTTCTGCTCATAAATTAAACACTTTATTCATTAAAAAGATTCTTGTCGACGCCCATGCTCGCCGTAGCTGTGTAACTGTTCACCGTGTGTGCGCCTCTGAAAGAAATCTGGTGCTCTTATACAATCCTGACGCTGAGGAAGAGAAACAAGCAGATTGACTCTGTGTGAACCACACAACACTATTTCAGCCAATCAGGAACAGAAACCATTTGTGCTCATGTACACTATATGCAAATCCCGTTGCCGGTTGGTTGAAAGGGAGACGAGGGTGTCGTTGGCATCCAGGCAGTGGTGGAGGTGAAAGGAGCTTCTTGTATTGTGATGTTTAGCGTGTAAAAGTCTAGAATGTTACGGTGTTTCGGAAGGTTGTTTTTATTTCGTTAACGACTCTATCCATCATCCGGATTATGTTTTGTAACATATCACTCAATAAATGCCTCAATCTGGATTATAGTGGTAGCTTGACTTACGAGTATCTTTTATAACGAATTTTCCATGATACAAGCTTCGAGCCACCAAAACCCATCCCACCGGCAAAATTTTGATTTATGATCTCTGCTGGGAAAATGACTTTTCGGGGCCAATTTGCCTCTTATTCTTTCGGGTGTATTCCCCCGAGCTCCGAGAATGTCTTGTGCAGGACTTCTCAATCGGTTTATGTGATGCTCCCTATAGGAAGTACCCCCCTGCACGCCCTGCGCGTGACTATAAAAAGTGTTTACTGCACTTCATATCGTTTGTTTGGTGCTGTTTCCCTACACCATAGGGAACACAGTGAGATCGCCACTGCCACCTACTGTAGAGGATGCACAATTACACTTAATTCTAGTACAGTATGGCAAAAAAAACATGTTCCCCAGGGTCATATGCCCCCCCCGGCATCACACTGTGCTCCTCAAAGGCTCCCCCTCTATTTGAGAAGCACTAGCCTTGTGTGAGCTCACCACGAGCCTTTCCTTGCTGGCTTTCTTAGTGTGCACATGCACAAAATTCTCCTCCTTCTCCTTCTCTGTTACGCTCCACCTCATGCCTGCCCACATGACATTTTCACGCCCACGTGACATCTTTCCTGCAGTTGATGATAGGAAGGGTTAGTTGACTTATTGTTTATTCTTGTTTTATTATTATTTATTATTAATTATTATTAATGTTAATGTACATGTATTATTATTATGATGAAATATTTATTGTTGTGACATGAGATTTGAGATTTCCTTTCGGCTTTTTCCCTTCTTCAGGGGTTGCCACAGCGAATGATTTTCATATTTGATTTGGCATAGATTTTTAGGTCACAACCCTTTTTAGCAAGGGACAGAAACACGCTGACGGCTTTGCAGCTCCTCTTTACGAAAGTCAGCAATGGTTCTTTTACATCAACCTCTCACCATAGACAGTGACAGACATGGCCCGCCTTTGATAACCCAGTTAATGCACGGGGTTGTTACATGTTTATCTTTAATATATGAGGTGAAATATCCATGTTTGGTGCAGGTTATGTGAGTTTGAGAGTGGGTTAGAATGGATTCGTTGGTTTTCTATTATTTCCGATGGGAATTTTTGTTGTATCTAACCAACATTTTGACTTACGAGCTCGCTGTAGGAACAGATTCATTTCGTAAATCAAGGTACTGCTGTATATGCAGAACCAATCAAACCTTTGGATCTGCACACCCATTGCAGTTGTATTCAAAGTTGGGTCACAACCTTTTTAAAGATATTGGGTTTTTTCAATGTTTACTATATCATTTTATATGACTGTAGTTTTAATGTAATTTATAATTGCACTCGCCACACTATCCCATTGAAATCTTCTCTGATGCCATTAGGGTTTAGAAATCTCTATCCGGGTTTCTGTAAAGCTGCTTTGTGACGGCGTCGTAATAAGATTCAGAGCGCTCTGCTAATGAAATTGTGTTGTGCTGGATTGAGTTGAGTGGAATCTGCTTTGTATTACAGCATCAGCAATCAGGAAGCATCTGAGAATAATAACACACTAATGCAGAAAATATTCCATCAATTATATCAACATTACACTTGTCCAGGAAAAAAATGTAAATATTTTCTAAACACAGTACGCATTCAATCTCCACGCTATAAAAATCACGCGATGACATCATGCACATGAGTTTTGTTTGGTGAGTGAATGCGGTTTGCTGTTTGTCACCCAGTTGACCTTTTCCTGTGAAAGCAGACACGTCCTCGCCACGTTTAGTGTCAACCACATCATAAATGTCTCCAACATGCTTCGAGCAGCTTCTCAGTTCATTTCCTGTACTACATCATCTAACACTGAACATATCACCAAATAGTCTTCTTATTATTATTACTGTATTATTATTATTATTAGTAGTAGTAGTAGTATTAGTATTAGTATTATCACTATTATCATCATCATTATCATCATCATCATCATCATCATCATCATCATCATTATTATTATTATTATTATTTACTGTTTTCTTACTACATATAACATTTTCATAAAACTCCTTTGCCGGGCTGGATGTTTCTTTCTAGTACAGCGCTAGTTTTCTTCTCAAAAATGATGTCAGAAGCTAATATGCAATTTCGAGTCGTGAGGTTGTTTTGGGTTTGAACGCAGTAATGAAACGGGACCAGAATGTTCGCCACAGGGTCACAACAAAAT
>CM045738.1:49854796-49869796 GCA_024760905.1 Plotosus lineatus
CAGTTTATCTTCAGTGTTTCCAGCGTGAATTATATTTTTTAATATTAATGAAAGCTTCACTTTATTCTGTTTCTGGAAAATTAATTGTATACGACTCGTTTGTTTTGGTTAATGTAGACGCTGTTATCCAGAGCGACGTACCTTAAACATCCCAAGCAGTTGAGGGTTAACGGGGCCTCCAACAAGGACCCAACAGCGGCAGTTCGGTGGTACGTACTGGGATTTGAACCCCTGAGCTTCTGATCAGTAATTCAGCGCCTGACCCACCCCTGTAAGGAGCAATGTCGAGTGACATATTTACTAAAAGGGCGGAGCCACAATGCCTCACATTAAGAAGCCATAGCCTCAATCTGGAGCCTATCTCAGCCGACTCTGGGTGAAGGCGATGCACATCTTGAGCCGCTTGTTAGACGACACATGCTGGGAAGCACAACCTTTCTTTAATTCTTTAATCTGATTGGTCCGAGAGTCTTATGTCATTTCTGCTGTGGATCATCTGTTGAGCTTCTCGCAGTCGTTGTAATTTCTGGAGAATCTGATGCAGAGCTTGTAACGCGACACTCACACCAGCTCGAGGCATTGATTTTCTCCTTCTTCTCCTCCTCCTCCTCCTCCTCTTCTTCTCCTCCTCTTCTTTTTCTTCTTCTTCTCCTCCTCCTCCTTTTCTTCCTCCTGTTCTTCTTCTTCTTCTTCTTCTTCTCCTCCTCCTAATCCTCCTTTTCTTCTTCTCCTCCTCCTCCTTCTCCTCCTCCTCCTCCTCTTCTCCTCCTCTTCTTTCTCCTTCTTCTTCCTCCTCCTCTTCTTCCTCCTGTTCTTCTTCTCCACCTCCTCTTCTTCTTCTTCTTCTTCTTCTTCTCTTCCTTCTCCTAATCCTCCTTTTCTTCTTCTCCTCTTCCTCCTCTTTCTCATCCTCTACTTTTTCTCCTCCACCTCCTCCTCTACTTCATCTTCTCTTCGTCCTCCTCTACTTTTTCTCCTCCTCCTCATCCTCTTCTTGTTCTCCCCTACTCCTATTCTTGTTGTTGTTTTTGTTGTTGTTGCAAAAAGACTTTATGTATTGTGGGCAGCAAGGTGGTGTAGTGGTTAGGATGCTCACCTTACAGCAAGAAGGTCCTGGGTTCGAGTCCTAGGTTTGCTGAGGGTGTTTCTGTGTGGGGTTTACATGTTGTCCCCGTGCTTGTGTGGGTTTCCTCTGGTTTCCTCCTACAGCAGTGGTTCTTAACCTGGTTCGATCGAACCCTAGGGGTTCGGTGAGTCAGTCTCAGGGGTTCGGCGGAGGTCAAGACACACACCCGACTCATATTCATGACGACACGCCCCGCTTGGCCATCATTGGCTGCAGGTGATCACGCTACATTGCTTGGCCAATCAGTGCTGCAGGAAATTTGGTGCGATCAGTAGTTGACTTGTGACTGTTGTGATGGTACGTCGTGTGATTTCTTTCCTAATGTTTTAATCCGTACTATGTTGAGCAAAAAAAAAGTGGTCGGACGAATATGTACAACATGGATTCACGTATGTAACAGACTGTGATGCTAGTCAGTGTCCGATCTGCATGATTTGCAAAGTAGGATCAACCCCCGCTGACTGACGTGTACGTACATGTATATGTGTATACAATATCAATAAATACATATTCAATACTATAAATGCTTTTAATAACAATTAAACATTCACAGATAATGCATAAGATGTAAATAAAACAAATACACACACATACAGACGCACGTGCATGGGGCACTGGTGGTCTAGTGGTACAGGGCGCTGGATCACTGACCCTAAGGTTGGGGGTTTAAGTCCCCACAGGGTTGTCACTGTCCCCCCCAGTGCGGCTAACTGGGTTGTCAAAGGCGGGCCGTGTCTGTCACTGTCTATGGTGAGAGGTTGATGTAAAAGAACCATTGCTGACTTTCGTAAAGAGATGCCGCAAAGCCGTCAGCGTGTTTCTGTCCCGCGCTAAAAAGGGTTATGACAGGAAGGACATCCGATGTAAAAACCTCTGCCAAATCAAATGATTCGCTGTGGCGACTCTCGAGTAAAAGGGAAAAAGCCGAAAAGAGAAGAAGATACAGATGCACGCGCGAGCACACACACAGATGTGTGGGCAGCACTCAGATGCGCGCCTCACGTGAAAATGTAAGTAGTTGTAATGGGGGAGTTCATGCATTGTATTGGTTTTGTTCTTTGAACACAGTGATGTTAATGCACAGTTCATTTTGGTGCCCCAGTAAAAACATCTACCTGTGTCTTGAATTTGGGGGAAAAAAAGTCATATTTTATTTTTCAACAAAGAAGGGTTCGGTGAGTAAGCATATGAAACTGGTGGGGTTCAGTACCGCCAACAAGGTTTAGAACCACTGTCCTCCAGCCTGGAGACATGCACAAAACGCTAATTAGCTGTTCCAAAGTTCTCTAGTGGTGTGTGTAAACATTGGCCCTGTGATGGACAGATGAGTTGCTCTGGGTGTCTCAGGCCTTCCCCAAAGTTGAGAATGAAGGATGAATGACATCATTCATTCATTTATTTAGTTGCTTAATCCTAATTAGGATCGCTGTGAGGCTGGCACCTATCTCAGCCAAATCTGGACACCCTGGACAGCTCACCAGGACATCATAGGTGGACCCAACACAGATACAACCATTCACACTCGCTTACGCACAGAGGGGTGATTTGGAACAGCCAATTAACCTACTGTGTTTTGGACTGTGTGAGGAAACCCACAGAATCACAGAGAGAACGTACAGACTCCACCCAGATATGCCTCGAGCCCGGGAATCGAACCCATGGCCTTCTTTCCGTGAGGTGGATGTGCGACCCACCGTCGCCTTTTCATGAAGTATAATTGGTAGAGTAATCTGTCCCCATAGGACACCGGTGGCCTGGTTTTATAGGCGCTGGATCACTGATCCAAGGTCAGGGGTTCAAGCCCCACTCTCAATGGGTTGTCACTGTCCCCCCAGTGCACTGAGTGGGTTATAAAAGGCCGGCCGTGTGTCTCACTGTCTGTGGTGTGAGGTTGATGTAAAAGAACCATTGCTGACTTTTGTCAAGAGGAGCTGCGTAGCCGTCAGCGTGTTTCCGCCCTGCGATGGCTTGGCGAGCGGTCCAGGGTGTACTCTGCCCTTGCCTGGAGTTGGCTGGGATGGGCGTCAGCCTCTGTACATTTCTAATTAGGATTAAGTGGTTCGGAAAATGAATGAATGAATGAATGATTCTGTCCCCGTGTTAGACTCATTAATTGGTTCTCAGTTGTTGATGTTGGAGACTCAGGTCAGAGTGAACACTATGTTTTATTATTATTATTGTTATTGTTATTATTATTATTATTGTTATTATTATTATTATTATTATTATTATTATTATTTCTAAGATGACGTAATGTGTTAAGGAAGTGAGATGACCAGGAGCCTGAAAGTGTCCACATTCTGTAATGAATTGGGTCACACTATTCAGTTGTAATTAGATCCAGATGCTTTTTTGGTTCTCCCTGGAGCTGTGAGGAGGATCGACGGTCTTTATCACGCCGTCATTCTTACGCCTTTCTGCAGTTCTACAGACATACGGCAGAGCGACAGCACGCTAAAGACTCACTTCCTGCTAATCCCTCCAGGGAAGCCAGAGACTGCTGGATCTCACCGCCCCACAAATCACACACCTTTCCGCATCGGTACCCTGATCTAGTTTCCACCATAAGTAGATGAGATACACACGCGCACACACACACACACACACACACACACACACACACATGGAGTACATTCACACACACACACACACTAAAGCAGAGTGTGATGTTTAGACTGGAGTGTGTATTCTTGTGGTAGCCACAGATTAATTTTATTCGTTCAGTGATTTCTAAGCCACTTAATTCTATTTAGGGTCGTGGGGAGGTTGGCACCCATCTCTGCCAAATCGAGGTGAGGTACACCTTGAACAGCTCACCAAGCCTTCACAGGGCCAACACGCATGCAGCCATCCACACTCACAGCTAGGGGTGATTTGGAAAAGCCAACAAGTCTACTGTTGGAGGAAACCAGAATACCCCACAAACACATGGAGAACATGCAAAGCCCACACGGAGATGCCCTCACCGAGCCCAGGAATCGAACCCGGGACCTTTTTGCTCTGAGGCAGGCGTGCTAACCACTGCACCACCGTGCTGCCCTGATTAGTGTCATACTCCGCTATGTTTCACAATGTCTCACACAGTACCGTCATTATCGCTGTCTGTCTTTTCAACTCACATGAAATATTAACTGGAGAGAATCAATACACAGCCGTACCCTGACTTACGACATTAATCCGTTCCGAGGGCGAGCTCTTAAGTCAAAATATTCGTTAGATAAGACAAAAATTCCCATCGGAAATAATAGAAAGCCAATTAGTCTGTTCCAAGCCCCTCCCAAAATCATATAACCCGCAGAAACACGTATATGTCACCTAATATATTAAAGATAAACATGTAACAACAATAAAACTCTCACGGTGTTCCCTATGGTGGCGGGAAAAGCAGCGTGGAAACGATATGAAGTGCAGTAAACACTATTTATAGTCGCGCGGGACGCTGGGGGGTTGTGTGTGAAATGTTTTTTTTCTTCCTAGAGGGGGTGTCGCAGAAAATAATTGAGAAGCACTGCACAAAGCGTTCATGGAGCGCAGAGGAATACACGCGAACGAATTTGAGGCTAATCGGCCCGGAAAAGCCATTTCCCCAGCAGAGTTCGTAAATCAAAATTTTGCTGGTTGGATGGGGCAGATTATTGGTGGATCGAAGCTCGTATCATGGAAAATTTGTTATAAAAGACACTCGTAAGTCAAGGTACCGCTGTAGTGGTATTGACTGTCGCACTGGGAGAACTGGGAGCTGTGACTCGTCTTCCACCTCGCAGTTATTTTTAATTATGTCACTCCCTGATACTACTCTGTGCACACTCTCTGTTGGTCGCTTATTAACGCTTTAGTTTACGTGTCGTAATAAAGTAATACGCCTTGTTTGGCGTTTTGAGTGGCATATTCAGCTCGTCCTCTTCACTGCTTCATATCTTTTTGATGTGGACATAGAGTCTTAACAATTGCACGATCTGCAGTATGATGAAGTAAAAAAGTGCACAGGGCAGGGTCACATGAACACGTGGAACACAGCACGTCGTCACGTGGTATAGGAGACTTACAAAAGTGACTGTAGAAACGTATGCTGTTGGTGACTGTAGTTGAAACCCGGAGAGAAGCAGCCCCCGATCCCTCCTGCGTACACAGAACTGATGAGCTGCGTCAGATGTTCTGCGGCTCGGCTGGAATAAACATCGACGCCAGCGCCTGCTTTCGCCGGATTAGAGGTTGCACGCCCATGATGTAGTGATTTGCATTTTTTAGGTCTAAAGCAGAGCTTCAGCTGGGACGGCGCCTCTTCCTTCAGTTAAACACGGCCATGCGGTTTACATTTCACCTCCACATTTACATTTACATCAACACCGGCATTTACATTCAGGTTATTCTTCACAATCTTTCACCCAAAGTGACTTGCGGGTGAGTCCGAGTTCAGTGTGTGTTAATAATAATAATAATAATAATAATAATAATAATAATAATAATTATAATAATACTCTATCTTCTCCTTCTTTCCCTTTCATTTTCTTTTCATTCCTTCCCATCTTCTTCCTTTATCTTTCTTTCTCTCTCTCTCTCTTTCCCTATCATTTCCTCCATCGATATTTCTCTTTATTTTCCATCTTCCATCCTTCCATATTGTGTCTATTTATTCCTTCCTTTATTTCTCTCCCATCAGTATTAGAGATACAGAGCAGCGTATAAATAATAATATAAAATCCCAATATAGTAAATGATGAACAGTAAAACAGAAATAACAGAAAAATGTACAACACAGAAAATGAAATTAAACAAAATAAAATAACATAAAATAAAATAAAACAAAACTCTCTCTCTCTCTCTCTCTCTCTCTCTCTCTCTCTCTCTCTCTCTCTCTCTCTCTCTCTCCATAGTGAGGTCTCTCATCCCTGGGCATGATGTCAGATCCTATGGAGCTCAGTGGGAAGGAGCTGAGCCCGGTGGACTTCATCCAGCTGCAGCATTACATGGATTGTGAGTGCCGAGCCGCCCACGCACTGTTCATGGGGTCTCGCTGCCTCACTCCTCTCACTTCACACATCACTAATGTGTGAAAGAGCAAGCAGCACTGTAGTATGTGTGTGTGTGTGTGTGTGTGTGTGTGTGTGTGTGTGTGTGTGTGTGTGTGTGTGTGTGTGTGTGTGTGTGTGTGTGTGTGTGAGCCTCAGTGTGAGGAATATTTGAATCTCAAAACTAATGTTTGAATCTCAAAATGGTTATCTGTGTCTCTCTCTCTCTCTCTCTCTCTCTCTCTCTCTCTCTCTCTCTCTCTCTCTCTCTCTCGCTCTGTTTCTGCAGACTGCCGTTTAAAGGTGAAAGATGTACTGAATGAGTTTGACGCAGATGGCCAGTTGGCTCAGTACAGGCACGGAGAGGTGAGAGTACGATCCGACCGGGTCGGGTTCCGGTTGCCCTTTTCCACTTTAAGCCAAAGCTGTATGCAAAGTGGTCACGACTGTGTGTCGTCGAAACCCCATTCGCTGTCACTCCCACACACGCCGAGCTTCTCTGTACATCTGCCAGGCTCTGACCTCTCTTTGACTTCAGCTGTAAAAACATGACCTTTAAACAGTTGCCTCTGAAAACACGGCTGATTTTTATTCGACACAAACTATTATATAAAATAAAATTCTGAAACTGAAGTCAAAAATTTAAACAGGAAGTGAAACTAAAAAAAAAGTAATAAAATTTCAACTTGGGGGTGTGTGGTGATGAGCAGGAAGGTGGTGGGTTTGAGTCCCTGGCTCAGTGAGGGAGTTTGCATGGTGTGCTGGTTTGGGTTTCTTGGTTCTCCGGTTCCCTCCCACAGTCCAGACAAACGCATGAGGATAATCGGAGGTTTCAAACCGCACACGGGTGTGAGTCTGAGCGGTCGTGTGTGTTGTTCTTGCGCTGGACTGGTAAGCTGTTCTGGGTGTACCCCACCCTCGACCAGAATCGGCTGACATAGGCTCCAGTCTCAAAGGGGAGCCTGGGAGGATTAAGCAAGTGTGCTATTGAATTAATGAATTTTATCCTCACACTTGACCCATTTTCATACACAAGCTCAGAGTTTTATTCTCAGCAGTGCATTCAGGATTAAAATGGACCGTCTGAACACAAAATCGTGAGCCTTGATTTTGTCAGTTCAGGACGTCATTAACGATGTTATGTTTTCCCAACTTCTTTTTTGTTTCCACAAAAGGCTCCTGTCTGGCGAGTTTTATATGAACACTGTAAAAGCAGAGCACCAGAGTTCTGGACTATGGCGTGGAAGACTGTCTTGTGTCTGTTCGGTCTCCACATGTGTCCACCACATGAAACCTGATAAGACTACTGCATTCCTGAGTTGATGATGATTGGCAGTTATGTGTCAATGACATACATGACAACAGGAAGCAATAAAAAATAAATAAACTAATTTTTAAAATAATAATAGTGCTGGAATCCTCCACAAACAGGCTCATACACCACCGCTCAGACTCGCACAGAATTAAAAAACTTCTAACTCATTTCGGCAGACTGACTTGAGTGTGAAGAAATGTTTATGGAGCAAATGTTGAAATGAGAAGGTACAAGAGCAGTGGTGTCTTAGTGGCAACGGTGAGGGGTTACTGATCCAAAGGTCAGTGGTTCAATCCCACTATCACCACTGTCAGGCCTTTAAGCATCACAGTAGAGACATCTCTCCGGAGCGCTACAAGTTTTAGGCAATGTTCAAATTCATATACAGCGGTACCTTGACTTATGAAATGAATCCATTCCGGGGGAGAGCTCGTAAGTCAAAATGTTTGTTAGATAAAACAAAATTTCCCATCGGAAATAATAGAAAACCAATTAAGATAAACATGTAAAAACAATAAATATTTATTAATAATAATAATAATAATAATAATAATAATAATAATAATACATGTACATGAACATTAATAATAATTAATAATAAAAGAAGAATAAACAATAAGTCAACTAACCCTTCCGATAATCAACTGTGGCAAAGATGTCACGTGGACGCGAAGATGTCACGTGGGCAAGCATGAGATGGTACGTAACAGAGAAGGAGGAGGAGAATTTTGTGCATGTACACAGAGAGGAAAGGCTCGTGTTGAGCTCCCACAAGGCCAATGCTTCTCAAATAGTGGGGCGTTCCCACCTTAGGGGGGTGGGGTGTGATGCCGGGGGGGCGCGTATGACCCTAGGGAACATGCTTTTTTGCCATACTATTATTATTATTATTATTATTATGGATGCTTGTATAGCACATTATTCATACACGCGTATGCTCAATGCGCATGAGAATATTGCGTTGTTCTATCCTTTTGGTGCTGAGCACCAAGCAGGAAGCAACAACTCCCAAATTTTAACGTCTTATGGTATGACGCGGCGGGATTCCAACTCCGACCTTCCGGAGGATAAAGCAAACGCTCTACCAACTGAGCTAAATCCCCGGATACTGTACTAGAATTAAGTGTAATTGCGCATCTTCTACAGTAGGTGGCAGTGGCACTCTCACTGTGTTCCCTATGGTGTAGGGAAAAGCACCCAGCAAATGAAATCTTCTTCTTTTCCTTTCGGCTGTTCCCTTCAGGGGTCGCCACAGCAAATCATCTGCCTCCATCTCACCCTGTCCTCTGCATCTTCTTCTCTTACTCCAACGACCTTCATGTCTTGCTTAATCACATCCATAAATATCTTTTTGGTCTTTCTCTAGAACTTCTGCCTGGTAGTTCCAACTTCAGCATCCTACTACCAATATACTCACTATCCCTCCTCTGTACATGTCCAAACCATCTCAATCTAGCCTCTCTGACTTTGTCTCCAAAACATCTTACATGTGCTGTCCCTCTGATGAACTCATTCCTGATCCTATCCATCCTCGTTACTCCCAAAGAGAACCTCAACATTTTCATCTCTGCTACCTCCAGCTCTGCCTCCTGTCTTTTCCCCAGGGCCACTGTTTCTAAATCATACAACATCGTTGGCCTCAACACCGTCTTGTACACTTTTTCTTTCATTCTTGCTGATACCTTCCTATCACACATCACACCGGACACTTTCAAACCATTCCAACCTGCCTGCACACGCTTCTTCACCTCTTTTCCACACTCTCCACTGCTCTGGACTGTTGAGCCTAAGTACTTAAAATCCTCCACCTTCTTTATCTCTGCTCCCTGTAACCTCACCGTTCCTCCTGGGTCCTTGTCATTCACACACATGTATTCTGTCTTACTGAGGCTAACCTTTATTTCCCTCCTTTCCAGGGCATACCTCCACCTCTCTAGATTTTCCTGCACTTGTTCTCTGCTCTCACTACAGATCACGATGTCATCTGCAAACATCATAGTCCATGGAGATTCTTGTCTAACCTCGTCTGTCAGCCTGTCCATCACCATAGCAAACAAGAAGGGGCTCAGCGCTGATCTTTAATGCAGTCCCACCTCCACCTTGAATTCGTCGGTCATGCCGACAGCCCACCTCACCACTGTCTTACATCTCTCATACATGTCCTGCACCACTCTAACATACTTCTCTGCTACTCCAGACTTCCTCATGCAGTACCACAGTTCTTCTCTCGGCACCCTGTCATATGCTTTCTCCAGATCCACAAAGGCACAATGCAGCTCCTTCTGACCTTCTCTGTACTTCTCTATTCACATCCTCAAAGCAAACACTGCATCTGTTGTGCTCTTTCTTGGCATGAAACCAAACTGTTGTTCACAAATGCTGACCTCTGCCCTTAGTCTAGCTTCCACTATTCTTTCCCATAACTTCATCGTATGGCTCATCAACTTTATCCCTCTGTACACAACTCTGCACGTCTCCCTTGTTCTTAAAAATGGGCACCAGCACACTTCTCCTCCATTCCTCCTGCATCTGCTCACTCTTGAAGACCCTGTTGAATGTTCTTGTCAGAAAATATACTGCTCCCTCTCCTAGACACTTCCATACCTCCACAGGTATATCATCAGGACCAACTTCCTTTCCATTCTTCATCCTCTTCAATGCCCTCCTCACTTCACCCTTACTCATCTTTGCTACTTCCTGGTCCTCAACAGTCACCTCTTCTACTCTTTTTTCTCTCTCATTTTCCTCATTCATCAGCTCTTCAACGTACTCTTTCCATCTTCCCAGCACACTTCTGTCATCAGTCAACACATTTCCCACTCTGTCCTTAATCACTCTAACTTGCTGCACGTCCTTCCCATCTATATTTCTTTGCTGTGCCAACCTGTATAAATCATTTTCTCCCTCCTTACTGTCCAACCTAGCATACAAGTCATACCGAGCAAATGATATAAAGTGCATTAAACACTATTTATAGTCGCGCGCGGGGTGCTGGGGGGCATGAAATGTTTTTTCTTTTATAGGGGGCATCACAGAGAATAATTGAGAAGCACTGCACAAGGCATTCTTGGAACGTGGAGGAATGCACGCGGAAGAATACGAGGCTAATCGGCCCAGATAAGTCATTTCCCCAGCAGAGCTCATAAATCAAAATTTTGCCGGTTGGATGGGGCAGATTTTTGATGGATCGAAGCTCGTATCATGGACAATTCATTATAAAAGGCACTCCTCAGTCAAGATACCACTGTATATATATATATATATATATATATATATATATATATACATATATATATTTGAAAGTTAAGAGCATCCAGCAATCCCAGGTTTTCCAGTGTGGCCGTTGCACATGGATAACGATTTCCATGAAACATGGGCAAAGCCATTCATTGGGAGGTAATTCTGAGAATTAGAGAAGATATAAGACGAATGATTTGTTCATGTTGTGATATTTGGCCTTGGTGGATGTCTGCGCTCGCCAGTGGCGTACATCCAAAAACCAGCACATGGCAGTAAAATAAGAAATAGAGACAACGCATAAAAATACGATGACTTCACATCACAATCCACATTGAGGAATACCAGATACCCCAGGCCCACTATCAACAGGTTGTCACTGCTGTCCCCCCAGTGCACTGGCTGGGTGTGTCAAAGGCTGAGATGTAAGCCAGCCTCCCTGCAGCCCTAAGTGGGATTAAGTGGTTCAGAAATTGAACAGTGAATGTATTAGAATTCCTGTGATATTCATCTGGCCTTCTATCGTAGATTTGCTGGAGGTGTTATACCGTCTTCACCGAGACCTGTTCACGGATTTTCAGCAAACCCGGAGGGGACACTGCCATACCCGAGTCCCATTTACTAAGAAACATTCATAGGGAACCAGGTCAGGACTTCAAACTCATAAGATAAGCGAAGAAATAATTGAACCCAGACCAGCCAAGAGACATAATCACTCCAGCGTATTCAGGGCCGACCCCAGACTCTCTTCCCATTCGGACATGATCGAAACACCACAGCAGGGACGAATTCTAGCCAGATGCTCAAGCCACATCAACTGGCTCCTTTCACTGTGGAGGAGCCGTGGTTCTACTGCAAGCGCCTCCCGGATGGCCAAGCTTCGCCAGGGGCACCCTGTCTTTGAGGAAGAACCCTCCCCTGTGAAGAAAGTTTTTTTCAGCAACTTGTATCCATAATCTCATTCTTTCGATCACCACCCAATGCGCGTGTGTTCTCACAGTGTTCTCTTGTTTTGAAATATTTCACCACTGAGGTCAACTTAAGCCCAAAATGAAACAGAGATTGTTCAGCACATACCGAATGTGTCATGCATGAGTTCACTAGATCGTGTGTGTGTGTGTGTGTGCGTGAGTCTGTGTGTGTATGTGAGAGTGTGTGAGTCTGTGTGTGTTTGTGTGAGAGAGAGTGTGTGTGTCTGTGTGTGTGTGTGTGTGTGTGTGTGAGAGAGAGAGAGAGAGAGAGAGAGAGAGAGAGAGAGAGTGAGAGTCTGTTAGTGTGTGTATGTGTGTGTTTTGTGTGTATGTGAGAGTGTGAGTATGTGTGTGTGTGTGTGTGTGTGTGTGTGTGTGAAAGAGAGAGAGAGTGTCTATATGTGTTTATGTAAGAATGTGTGAGTCTGTGTGTGTATCTGTGTGTGTGAGTCTCTGTGTGTGTATGTCTGTGTGTGTTTGTGTGTGTGAGAGAGAGAGAGAGAGAGAGTGTGTGTGTGTGTGTGTGTGTGTGTGTGTGTGTGTGTTGTGTGTGTGTGAGAGAGTGTGAGTCTGTGTGTGTGTGTGTGTGTGTGTGTGTGTGTGTGTGTGTGTGTGTGTGAGAGTGTGTGAGTCTGTGCCTGTGTGTGTGTGTGTGTGTGTGTGTGTGTTTCTCTCTGTGCACAGGTGTCCTCAGGGCTCTAAAGTTTGTCTCACAGAAAAGAGGACGGCATTAACGCCGAGACGCAGAACTGGGTTTGGGTTTGTAGTGCAGCCCCAGTGGGAGGAAACTGTCGCTCGTCTCCCTAAGGAACTCTGCTGTTATGTTATGGTTCAGTTTCTTTTTTGAGTTTCTATAACATATTCCTTCATTTTTTTAAGTCTGATGCCCCTTTAACTGACTCCAGGCGAAGGCGGGGTCCATCCTGAGGATAGGGCCAACACACACACAATCATTCAGACTCATAAAAGCAGAGACGACACGACGCTGCTGTACATTTAAAAATGCAACCACTGAATATAACCCTAATGTTCCGGGGGCAGCACAGGCTTTTCGCAAAGAACCGCAGAAGATCATTGAGACAGGCCAAACTGGATTTGAAAGGGTTTAATGGATCGCAGACGATGACAGAGTGCACACTTATACTTACAGAGTGCACACTTATACACACAGAGTGCACATTTATACTCACAGAGTGCACACTTATACACACAGAGTGCACACTTATACACACAGAGTGCACACTTATACTTACAGAGTGCACACTTATACTCACAGAGTGCACACTTATACTCACAGAGTGCACACTTATACTCACAGAGTGCACACTTATACTTACAGAGTGCACACTTATACTCACAGAGTGCACACTTATACTTACAGAGTGCACACTTATACTCACAGAGCGCACACTTATACTCACAGAGTGCACACTTATACTCACAGAGTGCACACTTATACTTACAGAGTGCACACTTATACTCACAGAGTGCACACTTATACTTACAGAGTGCACACTTATACTCACAGAGTGCACACTTATACTTACAGAGTGCACACTTATACTCACAGAGTGCACCCTTATACTCACAGAGCGCACACTTATACTTACAGAGTGCACACTTATACTCACAGAGTGCACACTTATACTCACAGAGTGCACACTTATACTCACAGAGCGCACACTTATACTTACAGAGTGCACACTTATACTCACAGAGTGCACACTTATAGGTATCTAAGGGGTTGTAAACACACACGAGTTCCTTTCTGTGAACATTATGTTCATATTCAGCTGAAAAACACAGCCAGTCAAAAGTATTTGAACACCCTACCTTTTCAGTTTGATTAAAGAGATGAGATTTCCTTTTGGCTTTCTCAGGCATCGCCACAGTAAATGATTCGTATGTTTGATTTGATTGATAGGTTTTTACGTCAGATGCCCTTCCTGACACAACCCTTTATCACGGGACAGAAACACGCTGACGGCTTTGCAGCTCCTCTTTACGAAAGTCAGCAATGGTTCTTTTACATAAACCTCTCACCATAGACAGTGACAGACATGGCCCGCCTTGGTTAACCCAGTTAGTGCACTGGGGGAACAGTGACAACCCGGTGATATTGGGACTTGCACTCCCAACCTTAGGATCCAGCACCTTACCACCAGGCCACCACTGCCCTAGTTATGCGATGTGTAGGTCAAAATATGGATGAATGAGATCAGTGTGGTGCATGGTGGGAAGTGGATAATCAAAATAATGTTACATAATCCACAAATAGGATCTATAACACTCCTTTTATGAGCCTTTCAGTCCCATTAGGGTCACGGGGAAAGGTAGGGTACATCCTGAGCACTTCATCAAACTATCACAGGGTAACACACACACACACACACACACACACACACACACACACACACTAACCCTCCCACCTTGGGGAAATTTGGAACCATCAAATACCCGACAGTGCACATCTTTGCACTGTGGGAGGAAACCTGAATATATGGAGGAACCGATGACCTACTGAGGTGGCCGGGGTGTACTCTGCCCTCATCAGGAGTTGGCTGAGATGGGCACCAGCCTCCCTATTACCCTAATTAAGATTAAAAAGTAAAGGTAAAGTCCTTTTTACACTTGAGCCTAGTGACTCATCAGGCCGGTGCTTATTCCTGGTTTCCGTAGCGTGAAGTGACCAGGAGTTCAACTATCGTGGGTTCCCTTCCCAGTATATTTTTCTGGTTCCCATTTATACTGCTGGGTACCAGAGGCACGCTTGTGGTTGAGACCTTGCCCAGGGGTCTTAGCACAGTGGGGGTCTAACTGGGATTTGAGCTCACAACCTCCCAATCATGAGCGCAGCCCCCTAACCACTACACCACCGGCCCCACTATTCAGATTAAGCTGTTTTGAAAATGAATGAATGAATACTGTATCTTGTATCTTGGAGCGTTTTCACCGATAGGATGCATATCCAGTAAAATTTCTAAACAGGAAACACACTGGTTCTGTTTATGAGACTGTCATTTATTTATTTATTTTTAATTCACAGTATTTGTAAGTGTAATGTCACATTTATCTTCTCTAACTTTTGCAGTGAAAACTGTTACTATAGAAAGAAATTCTTTGTGTGGGACCCTGTGATGCGCGCGTGTGTGTGTGTGTGTGTGTGTGTGTGTGTGTGTGTGTGTGTGTGTGTGTGTGTGTGTGAGAGAGTGTGTGTGTGCGCGAGTGTGTCTGTGTGTGTGTGTGTGTGTGTGTGTGTGTGTGTGTGTTTGTGAGTGTGTGTGCGAGTGTGTGTGTGTGTGCGAGTGTGAGTGTATGTGTTTGAGTGTGTAAGTGTGATTG
>CM045738.1:49874796-49887296 GCA_024760905.1 Plotosus lineatus
GGTGCTTAAAAGTTTGTGAACCCTTTAGAATCTTCTATATTTTTTCATAAATATGCTCGTTTGACTACGTTAGACTTTTCAAGTTTTTCAAAATTTCCAACTTGCACCTATGTACGGATGATTTGGAACAGCCAACTACTGCGCATGTTTTTGGACAATGGGAGGAAACCAGAGTACCCAGAGGAAACCCTCACAAGCATGGTGAAAAAAAAAAAAAAGGCAAACTCCACATGGAATTGTACGCACCAAGTCCGACAATCGAAGCCGGGACCTTCTTGCTGTAAGGCCGTTTCTGTGTGGGGTTTCATGTTCTCTCTGCTTGTGTGGGCTTCCTCCAGGTACTCTGGTTTCCTCCCACAGACCAAAGGCGTGCACATTAAGCTACTCAACTCAGTGTTCCAAATTGCCCCTAGATTTGAGATTGAGTGTGAAAGGTTATGCCTTACAATATACTGGCGAGTTGTTCAGGTTGTACCCCAGAGTGGGCTGAGATAGGCGGAGACATGGTTCAGCAAAGGAAAGAATGCATGAACACGCAGGGATCTCAGATGTATTGGGATTTTTTTTGCTTGTTTTTTTTAAATCACCTCTTCCCATGCCAGCTCTGTAAACATCTTCTCTCGCCTTCCTCTCGTCAGGTGACTCAGACAGACGGGCAGCACCTGTGGCGGATGAAGCACTTTAACAAGCCGACGTACTGTAACGTGTGCCAGAGCATGCTGCTGGGGCTGCGGAAACAGGGCCTCTGCTGCACATGTCAGTATCGCACCCAACGGACTCACCAGATAATTATTGGAAATAAACAGATTCATTTTACCATCAGCATTCTTCTGTCTTCTCAACCCGCAGGCTGCAAGTACACGGTCCACGGGCGCTGCGCCAACAAGAATCCGGCTCCGTGCCCTCGCACCCACGTCAAATCCAAGAAGGAAGCTGGGGTGAGATTACTGAAAGCTTAAAGTTGCTTTCGATCAGTCCAGACATGCTCACAGGATTCGGTCTAGACAAGGCCCATAATAATAGGATAATAAAATATGGAGTCAAAGGATTTGATGGTAAGACGTATTTTTATTTACAACAATTTGGACTTTCTTCCATCGAACACAACTCTTTAAGGCTTGTTCTGTAAAGCGCACCTCAAGTCTTGAAGTCAAGTCTTGGCTGCTATTTTCCTCTTCGCTTTCGGTTGGAGGAGACAGACAGGAGCAAAGTAGGTATAAGTAGACGGATAAGCGACACTCTACTGACAGCGCTGTCTGGAGGCGGAACTTTGCGTGGCTGTCTTGGTTGTTGCGACTCGCTCTCAGCTACGACTTAGAACAGCAGCGATAGTGAACAAGCAGAAGGAGGTTTTGACAGCGTCGGGCCGCCCTGCTTCTCTGTACTCTCTACTAACTGACTAACCAAGATGGCAGAGACAGGGGCGGGGCGTTGCTGATACCTCATATCTACACACTATGTATGAGGAGGACCGTCGGTGTGTAGTAATCATTCAATTTATCCGATGTCAGTGATGAGAAAATCAGATCGTACGGAAGAATGGAAAGAATTTGCTGGTAGCATTTCACCAAGCAGAGGCTTTTATTATTGCTTTTTTTGAATACTTAAAATATTTTGCTGAATAACTGTTCATTACAGGGAGACACAGTGGTGCAGAGTTTCACGTGTTATCCTCACAGCACGAAGATCCTGGGTTCAATTCCCAGGTTCAGGTGTTTCTGTGTGGAGTTTCACGCTCTCGGTGTTTGTTTGGGTTTCCTCCGGGTACTCCGGTTTCCTCCCACAGTCCAGAAACATCCTCTGCAGGCTGATTGGCTTCTCCAAATCACTCCAAGGTGTGACTGTGAATTGTTGTGAGTGTGTTGCCCGGCAATGGTCTGGCAAGCCGTTCAGGGTGTACCCCACTTTCGCCCAGAGTCGGCTGAGATGGGTGCCAGCTTCCCCACGACCCTAATTAGGGTCAAGTGGTTTAGAAAATGAATGAATTATTAATTACTTTATTTCGGCTTGTCGGTTTTCAGGCAATCAAACCTGAGTAAAGACTCGCACTCTGAGATTTTTCACTTTTATAAGGACGAGAAATGTTACTTTTATGAAAGCTGTGAAAGGGACGATTTCTCTTGACGCAGACAAACAGCCAAGACCTTGTCAATCATCATTCAGAAGAATGAAATATTCTGAAAATGACTGCCGCTGGTTTTCCTCATGTTCCAATGTTTTGTTGTGGTTGCTACGGCGATGTAACTGACTTCTGGAAAGTTCACTCAGACTCAGACGACTGCATTCTGGCTTGTCTGGTCTTGTTTTTTCTTTTGTAGAAGAATCTAATATTTGGTATTCATAACATGCTTGATTTATTTCTCTCCCTGTGTGTGTGTGTGTGTGTGTGTGTGTGTGTGTGTGTGTGTGTGTGTGTGTGTGTGTGTGTGTGTGTGTGTGTGTGTGTGTTCAACAGGTTTCAGCACATGACTGGGTGAGTGGGTTTTGTGAGTCTGGGAAGTGTGAAAAGTGCCAGAAGAAGATTAAGGGTTTGAATGGAAAGAGCTGTGTGTGGTGCCACACTACGGTGAGAATTCATTTTAACAAGAAAATGCAAAAACAAAATAATTATTAAAGATATTAATTTATTCATTTTATTACACACTTTTGTTCAATACTTAATTTTGATTGGTCAGTTATGCAATTATACAGTATATTTATGTTTAACTGTTGCAAAGAAAGTCATTTCAATTTTTAAAAATCACTCAAATTATTTAAAATCAATATTTTATGTCATAGATTTGTTTAATAAGTAACGTGTAGTAGCGTTTAGTAGCGTTTCGTCGTGTGTAGTAGTGTGTAGTAGTGTTTCGTCGTCTGTAGTATCGTGCAGTAGCGTGGAGTAGCGTTTCGTCGTGTGTAGTAGCATGTAGTAGCGTGTAGTAGCGTTTCGTCATGTGTAGTAGCGTGTAGTAGCGTGTCGTCGTGTGTACTATCGTGCAGTAGCGTGGAGTAGCGTGTAGTAGCGTTTCGTCGTGTATAGTATTGTGTAGTAGCGTGTAGTAGAGTGTAGTAGCATTTTGTCGTGTGTAGTAGCATATAGTAATGTGTAGTAGCATTTCATCATGTTTAGTAGCTTGTAGTAGCGTGTAGTAGCATGTAGTAGTGTTTCGTCATGTGTAGTATCGTGTAGTATCATGTAGTAGCGTGTAGTCACGTGTAGTAGCGTTTCGTCGTGTGTAGTATCATGTAGTATCGTGTAGTAGCATGTAGTAGTGTTTCGTCATGTGTACTATCGTGTAGTATCATGTAGTAGCGTGTAGTAGTGTGGAGTAGTGTTTCATCGTGTGTAGTATCGTGTAGTAGTGTGTAGTAGCGTGTAGTAGCGTGTAGTAGAGTGTAGTAGAGTGTAGTAGCATTTTGTCGTGTGTAGTAGTATTGTGTAGTAGCATGTAGTAGCGTTTCGTGGTGTGTAGTATTGTGTAGTAGCATGTAATAGCGTGTAGTAGAGTGTCGTTGCATTTTGTCGTGTGTAGTAGTATGTAGTATTGTGTAGTAGCGTGTAGTAGCGTTTCGTTGTGTGTAGTATTGTGTAGTAGCATGTAGTAGCATGTAGTAGAGTGTAGTAGCATTTGGTCATGTGTAGTAGCATGTAGTATTGTGTAGTAGTGTGTAGTAGCGTGTAGTAGCATTTCATCATGTGTAGTATCGTGTAGTAGCATGTAGTATTGTGTAGTAGTGTGTAGTAGCGTGTAGTATTGTGTAGTAGTGTGTAGTAGCGTGTAGTAGCATTTCATCATGTGTAGTATCGTGTAGTAGCATGTAGTAGCATGTAGTATTGTGTAGTAGCGTTTCGTCGTGTGTAGTATTGTGTAGTAGCGTGTAGTAGTGTTTCGTCGTGTGTAGTAGCGTGTAGTAGCGTTTTGTCATGTGTAGTAGCATGTAGTAGCATGTAGTAGTGTTTAATAGCGTTTTTCCTCATGTGTAGTAGCATGTAGTAGCGTGTATTCGCGTGTAGTAGCGTGTAGTAGGTTAATCTGCAGAAGTATCCCATCAATTTTTCAAGTATCATAAGTGTCATACAAATGAAACTCCGATTATAGAGATTTGACGTAATACCATCATACAGATGTTCCTGTTCTGAGATGTGTGAGATTCTAATATGAATCCGACATGGTGACGGCACCTCAGCATTTTAACAGAAGCACTGAAGTAGCTTTAGTGGGGCTGGTGACGTAGTGGTTAGGGTGCTGCGCTCATGATCAGGAGGTTGTGAGTTCGAATCCCACTGAGACCCTCACTGTGCTAAGACCCCTGGGCAAGGTCTCAACCACAAGTGTGCTTCTGTTCACCCAGCAGTATAAATGGGTACCAGTAAAATATACTGGGAAGGTAACCTGCGATGGACTAGTGTCCCATCCAGGGGGAGTTGAACTCCTGGTTGCTTCACGCTATGGAAACCAGGAATAAGTACCGGCCTGATGAGCCACTAGGCTCGGGTGTAAAAACCCCAACAGACTAAAAAACTGAAGTAGTTTTGGGATAATACCTGTAATTTTGAAAGAATTTGTTCCATTCACCCGGAGTGTTTATATGTTGTCTCGATAACATTACAGCAGTTCCACTATCAACACTGTTAATGAAATATGCATAAATTGCTTTTCTTTTCTTTTTTTTTTTTAAAGTAAGACAATATGGGGCGATACGGTGGCGTAGTGGTGAAGACGCCCGACTCATAGCAAGGAGGTCCAGGGTTCGATTCCCAGCTCGGGGTGTTTCTGTGTGGAGTTTGTATGTTCTTCCCGAGCTTGTGTGGGTTTCCTCCAGGTGCTCCAGTTTCCTCCCACAATCCAAATGCATGCATAGTAGGTTAATCGGCTGTTCCAGACCACCCCTAGGTGTGAATGGTTGTATGAGTATTGGCCCTGCGATGAAATAACGAGCTGTCCATGGTGTATCCCACACTCGTCGGAGTCCGCTGAGATGGACACCATACTCCTCGCGACCCGAATTAGGATTAAGCGGTTCCGAAAATGAATGAGTGTGAGACAGTGTGACACTTGAAAACCACCATTTTAGTGGAACATATAAAACCATAATCCGCTAAATGACTGACGTCATCAACTTGAAATTTTCAGGGAAGCAAGATTGTCGTCCTCCACATAAAAAATTCTCTGATTCTCTGTACAGGCAGCATAAAATAAAATAAAGTTTAAATAGTACCAATGCTGTGTTTGTCCCTTGTTATACCAGATGATCTTTTTTTGTTTTTTGAAGCGTGTCATTCGTAGAAGCGATAAAATCCATTTGAAATCATTAAAATCCTTTTGAGGTGGGAATGTGGTATTACGTGAATGATGACTGTATCTGTGTAATAAGCGGGATGTGACTCAGTCGTTATCACAGAGGAACCTCAGTGTGATTCATGGTGTCCTCTCATTATCGGGGTTTATTTCATGATAATGACCAGCTTGCTGAACTTTAACCCCGAGATAAGCAGTGATATTATTTTCTTAATGATCTGTAGCTGGCAACAAGAAGCTAATGTTGTTGTTGTTGTTGTTGTTGTTACTTGTTGTTTCAGCGCCATAACGAGTGTGCCAACCAGGAGCCTTTAGAGTGTAACTGCGGCTCCCTGAAAGACCACATTTTACCACCTTGGGCCATTTACCCTGTCATTAAGGTACTGTGATTTCTATAGGACTGAGATGACCTTGAGCTGACGCCACAGGCGGGTGTTCCAGACGTCACCTGATATCAGCATGACAGAGCAATACCTTAAATGCTGATCTTTATTATTTTTGTTTGATTTTTTTTTTTATTATTGTCTTTAATTTGTGATGAAAACATTTTATAATAACTTTTTTTATTTTTATCTTTAATTGTTTTGTTATGTTGCTTTTAGTCTTGAAAACTACATTTGAACAATTTTAAACAATTATTGTATTTTCTGGACTATACGTTGCTCTAGGGTACAAGTCACATTGAAAAAAAAAAAAGCACAATAAAAAAGAAAAGAAACATTTAAGCCGCACTGCACTAGAAGTCACAAACTCATGGAAACTGTCGACCTTGGCTTGGAAATCTGCTGGCAGTTTTTGTGACGTTGTGGTCCTTGCTCTGGTAGAGAGGCGGTTGCGTTGCATGAAGCGGAAACACCAAGAAAGTCCTCACGCAACATCATTTCTATTTGTCTTCTTGACCACTACCAGGACGTGGAGACGCAACTGCACTGTTGACAAGCCCCTCCCTGCAGCACGTTGCGAGCATGTGCGAGCTCGTTCCTCTAGTGACTGTGGCCGTCTAGCTTTTAGCCCACGATTAGCTTTTTTTGTTTTCTTCATTGCAGTAATAATAATCTCCGCTTCTCTGCAGTTCCCTCACACGTTTCTTCTTCACTCCAACTTTCTTCCTGCTGCTCGATTACTATTTTCTGCTGCTTATTTCACTACTTGCAGCTTGTAATCCACAGAATAGGCTTTTCTTTTTGGGGCCAGTTTCTTCAGGGGTGGATGAGCAGGTACTGGTACCCAAGCCTAGAGTGCCCTCTTGTGGTTGCGAGTATCAAAATAACAAACATGTGAAATTATGTTTGTTATTATTATGACAAAAACAATTATATGTAATAATTTCACATATGAGGGGCAGTGGTGGTCTAGTGGTATAAGGCGCTGGATCGCTGAGCCAAAGGTTGGGGGTTCGAGTCCCACTCTCCACAAGGTTGTCACTGTCCTCCCCAGTGCAGCTAACTGGGTTATCAAAGGCCGGCCATGTCTCTCACTGTCTATGGTGTGAGGCATGTAAAAGAACCATTGCTGACTTTCGACAAGAGTAGCTGCAAAGCCGTCAGCGTGTTTCCGCCCTGCGATGGCCTGGCAAGCTGTCCAGGGTGTACTCTGCCCTCGCCCTGAGTCGGCCGGGACGGGCACCAGCCTCCCCGCGACCCTAATTAGGATGAAGCGGTTACAGGTAATGATGATGAATTTCACATATGTCGCTCGACATATAAGTATGTCGCACCTTCAGCCAAAGTATAAAAAAAATGTGACTTGTAGTCCAGAAAATATGGTATTTTGTAGATAAAATATTTGAGCAAATATCACACAAAATGGTGAAATCTGATTCTTCACTCTGGGTAATAAACATTATTGTTCGTTCTTGAGATTTCCTTGTTTCTGATTGATGGACAGCCATGAAATCATTCGTGGTATTGCATCAGTGCCATGGTATAACTGAATTATTGCACTGTTGCCATTGAATAAGTTTTACCACTGGCATGCACAACAGTAACGTGACCATCTACACTGAACATATTTTAAACAAATAATAAAATAATTAGATAATTTGGCTTTAGTGTGATAAAGAATTAATTAATCCTGACTGAAAAAAAATCTGCATATCCTCCTGTTATAGTTATCGTCTGTAACTGCTTATAATGCTTGAATTGTTTAAAAATGTTAAAAACCCCTATAAAAGTCTGATTTTAGTTTTCTTTTGATTATGTTCCTGTGTAGTATCAACTAAAACAACTCTCAGTCCACGTATATACTATAAAAATCCTCAACGCTGGCTGTTCTCTATTATTTTTCATATCGAAGGGAATTATCTTTTAATTAGGGCCCCGGTGGCCCGTCGGTAAGCTGCTGCGGGTTCAAGCCTCACCGCCACATCCAGGATGTACTCTGCCCTTGCCCAGAGACGGCTGAGATAGGCACCAGTCTCCCTGTGACCCTAATTAGGGTTAAGCGTTTTAGAAAATGGATGGATGGATGAATGAATCTTTTAATTAATGGAGGATGTCATTTTTTCTGTCGTTTAGGAGAGACAAAACTGTGTGAGGAACGGAGCGTCAAACAACACTACACCTGATGGACAGGTACTGCAGGTGAGAGTCACACTTTCCAATCACACTCCATAAGCCTTCACCTGTTCTCATGCTGCGGGTCGTTCCTGAGGTCACCCGAATGATGGGGCTTAAAAGACATCAATAAGAATTCAACACAGAACCCGAGTCCTGTCGCCAATTCCAGTTTGATCCATTCATTCATTTTCTGAACCAATTAATCCTAATTAGGGTCACGGGGAGGCTGGTGCTCATCTCAGCTGACTCTGGGCGAGGGCTGAGTACACCCTGGATGGGTCACTGGGCCATCGCGGGGCAGAAACATGCTGACGGCTTTGCAGCTCCTCTTTATGAAAGTCAGCAATGTTTTTTTTTTTTTTACATGAACCTCCACCACAGGCAGTGAGAGGCATGGCCGGCCTTTGATAACCCAGTTAGTGCACTGGGGGGACAGCAGTGATGAGCCGGTGATAGTGAGGCTTGAACCCCTGACCTCAGAATTGGCAAGTTTGATGGATTGATTAATTGATTGATTAATAGCACCGTGTTGTAAAGTGTTCTCATTCTTTCTATACCGCAGCAGTTTATCAAGAGTGGATATTTATTTATTTATTTATTTATTTATTTATTGAAGATAAATGTTCTATTTGCTTGTAGAGTTATGTGAAGCTGCACCTGTAGTTCCACCTGCAGGAGGTTCTATTCAATTGCACCTAATCTGGAACCCGGGTGCTCATTTTCTGGACTTGAATGTGTGATAGGTGCAGAGGTTGTGCTGACTTTTGGCCCAGTGTCAGTTATTTTAAAACCCATGACCTTCTTCTGTAGGCAGGTAATGAACGAGGGTGAACTTTGTCCTGGATAAAATATGCTTGTGGGGTTGGATTACCGTGGGGTGCACTTATTTTTTTCACAAGGCTGAGGTCATTAGTGTGGAACCTGCGCGATGTTCCTTAAAGGAATGCTGGCACTGGTGTCTCCTTCCAACAAGCTCATTATTATAAACTGTGGAGAAGCACCGCTGTACAAGATGAATGAACAGTTTCTGACCAATCAGAATTGAGAATTCAGTCGAAGAAAATGAAGAGTGTAGTTGTAGCACTTCTGTACAGATGGATGAGTATAAATCCAGGAGAGGAAATATTCCATTCATCCTCCAGGTTCTCACTGTGTTTCTTGCAGGTCATCCCGATTCCTGACACTCATCCTCTTCTGGTGTTTGTGAACCCTAAAAGTGGAGGCAAACAGGGTGAGAGGTGAGACCACACCCTGACCACACCTGACACGCTGTTCTTAAATTACTTTCACTAGCAGGATATCTAAGGATATCAGGATGTCTAGTCTTCACCTAGTGTCGGCTGAGATAGGCTCCAGTCTCCCCATGACCCTAATAGGATTAACCGGTTCAACAAGTGAGTGAGTGAAAAAAATTCCAACCATTTAATTTACGCATTTTTTTTCTGAGCACCTCAGTGCACTTGAGATGATGAGACATGTTTACATCGGGGCATTTGTTTCTCAAAGAATAGACTGGAACTCCGAGGCTAAATAAAATACCTTCAAAGAATACAAGCCTCCAGTTTACCACTGCTCTGTGATTACATCATCACACACACACACACACACACACACACACACACACACAAACACACACACACACTCTCCCTCCCCCTCTCTCTCTCTCTCTCTCTCTCTCTCTCTCTCTCGCTCTCTCTCTCTCTCTCTCTCTGTCTCACACACACACACACACACACACACACACACACACACACACACACACACACACACAGCTCAGGTGCCGTTTTGGACTTGTTCAGTCAAAAATTCACCTGCTTCTTTAATAACACACACTCCTATTTGTTCATGCACATATTTCATCAGCCAATCAAAGAGCAGTTAATATAAGGTATAAATGCAAAAAACCTGAATGACTGAGCCCACCGTGCCTTTGTTTTTCCTCTTGGCGGACAGGAAGGGAACCCGATGCTTTTCTGTTCACTGTACCGAGTGTTTCCTCGACTTACCCGAACAATCCTCATCATCGTCCTCTGTTCCCTTCCATCAACTCGGAACCAGCTCCAGAACGAGCACTCGCGGCGTTTGGTTCTTCACACCCTCTAATGTCGAGAGACCGGCCGATGAGCACCGTGAGACTCATTCAGACCAGTTCGCCTGGAACCAACTTCCTCATCAAGGCCAAAGTCGTGTTTTTGTCTCCTCTGATATTTATGCTGTAGATCTATATTGATGTATGATGTCATGCATTGCTGTGGGGTGTGACGTCACCTGATTGGTTGATTGGTTAATCGGTGCTGGTATGAGCGGGGTGCGAGAGCTCGTATTTAATGCCAGTTGAAATAAGGAGGCAAATCCGAGACATCAATGTAAATATACGACGTAAATGTAAATCTCATTTTAGCTTTACCGTCACGTACACGTCAGCGGCTCATTTGTGTTTTTTTCTTCGTGTTCAAGGATGACAGCAGAGGTGTGACTCGACCTCCACACAGAAACACACGAGTTTGGGAATCGAACCCAGGACCTTCTTGCTGTTAGGCGGCGTGCACCGTCCCACTCCTAATTTAGTTGTAATTGATTCCTGTACATCAAACATTGCCTCAGTACCCCGACCGGCCGCCGCAACGTCGGTTGCACATATTTGTGACGGGTCACCTCCAAAATCCACCGGATTATCCGAAGTCGTACCAGCCACTGTTCCCACCGTCGACCGGCTGTGTGAGACCTCAGTATAAGAGGCTTTATCTTCAGCTTCATGGAATAAAAAAAGCCTTTTACACAGACCTGCTTCACTCTGTCCCTCATGAACACAAACCTGTAACTCCGCCCCTGAGGACAGGCTTTACTGACAGCTGATGTGATATACTGATGATTTTGATTGAAACGTTGACAGAATGTTATTTTGTTTGTTTTTTTCTAGAGTTCTGCGCAAGTTCCAGTACTTGTTAAACCCTCGACAGGTTTATAACCTTTCCAACGGTGGACCAGGACCAGGGTAAGATTTGCTTTAAAAAGCAGAGCTTCCCCATCTATACCTCAATCGATAAACCTGCAGTACGGCTGTGATAGGAACGGTGCAGCTCTTTTAAAAGTTGGATTAACTTTAGTACTGGGACATCAATCAATCAATCAATCAATCAATCAATCAATCAATCAATGTCCCATACATTTCCTGAATTTGTTCTGAAGAAAGAAGGAATCACACGGAGTCACCACCTTTCATTTGTTGCTTTCCTCTTTCAACTGGCCCAGCCGTCTGCTTAAAGTAATGATCTGTTTAACGCGCGCTAACTGCTAGTCTAAGCGGTTTCCGTCAGTCATTCAAATCACACAGATTTTCGGTGATATTCTCGTCGTTGTACTTCTCCTTGCAGAGGACTCGGGCCGCTTCTGGTTTTGAACGCGGACTGGGTGAACGTCCTGTGATAAATCACCATTATCATTATATCACCGTTCGTATCGTCGGCCTGGCGAGTATCGAGATTTAACAGAAACATCAGATTTCTTTCGGGAATAATTTTCCTCGCGAGAATAATGACTGTCCGGGGCAACGTGATATACACAACTAGATCAATAAACACGGTTCTTTCAGCACGAGCTGGAGGGTCACTGATTGTTTCAATTATGTTCAAAGATTATGATGCCAAAATGTTAGGTGTTTCCATTATTTTGTCCACTCCCTGTAAATATAAATATAAATATAAATATAAATATAAATATAAATATAAATACATGCTGTATTTACATTAAATCGAATTAATGATCTCTGTGACAACTGGAATAAATAACATTCTATAAATACAGTCATGATTTAATTACATCACTTCCTCTCTCTCTCTCTCTCTCTCTCTCTCTCTCTCTCTCTCTCTGTGTGTCTCTTTCTCGCTCTCTCTCTCTCTCTCTCTCTCTCTCTCGCTCGTTCTCTTTCTGTCTGTCTGTCTGTCTGTCTGTCTCTCTCTCTCTCTCTGTCCCTTTCGCTTTCCATTTCTCTGAATGTCTCGCTTTCTCTCTCACACACATTGTCTCTCACCCCTCACCCTCCATCTCTCTCTCTCTCTCTCTCTCTCTCTCTCTCTCTCTCTCTTCTTTTCTGTCTCACCCCTCACACACAAACTCACTCATATCCTTCATTCAATCATCCATATACAAAACCTTATTTACGTATTTACAGGACAGATGCAAATTATTTACAGATGTTATCCTGTAAACAGAATTTCATTTAGAAGTTTAATGTTTGTTCTTCTTTTTTCCTGAAGAAAATTTCCAACCTGAATTCTCACGATGTTTTTTCTGACTGTTTTAATAAATATCGATCTTTTTAGAGCGCACTGTTATAATATTTTATGCTGAACCTTCCAGAAATGGGTGAGACTTTCACGTTGAATCCGAAATCGCAGGAAAACATCTGGGATGTTTGCTGAGTGTTATTTTATTTGTGTGGCAGTGCTGGCCCGGTGGTAAAGGTGTTGGAACACTGATCCCAAGGCTAGTGGTTCAAGTTCCACTATCACATGGTTGTCACCGCTGTCTCCCCAGTGCACTCTCTGGGTTATCAGAGGCCGGCCGTGTCTATCGCTGCCTGTGCTGGGGGTTGATGTAGAAGAAGCACTGCTGACCTTCATAAAGAGGAGCTGCACAGCCATCGGTGTGTTTCTGCCCT
>CM045738.1:49897296-49909796 GCA_024760905.1 Plotosus lineatus
TCATAGAGAGTGAGAGGATGCGGGAGGAATGGAGGAGAAGTGTTCTTGTGCCCATTTTTAAGAACAAGGGAGATGTGCAGAGTTGTGGCAACTACAGAGAGAAAAAGTTGATGAGCCATACAATGAAGTTAAGGGAAAGAATAGTGGAAGCTAGACTAAGGTCAGAGGTCAGCATTTGTAAACAACAGTTTGGTTTCATGCCAAGAAAGCACCGCAGATGCAGTGTTTGCTTTGAGGATGTTAATAGAGAAGTACAGAGAAGGCCAGAAGGAGCTGCATTGTGCCTTTGTGGATCTGGAGAAAGCATATGACAGGGTGCCGAGAGAGGAACTGTGGTATTGCATGAGGAAGTCCGGAGTGGCAGAGAAGTATGTTAGAGTGGTGCAGGACATGTATAAGAGATGTAAGACAGTGGTGAGGTGTGCTGTCCGTGTGACAGAAGAGTTCAAGGTGGAAGTGGGACTGCATCAAGGGTCAGCTCTGAGCCCCTTCTTGTTTGCTATGGTGATGGACAGGCTGACAGATGAGGTTAGACAAGATTCCCCATGGACTATGATGTTTGCAGATGACATTGTGATCTGTAGTGAGAGCAGAGAACAAGTGGAGGAAAATCTAGAGAGGTGGAGGTATGCCCTGGAAAGGAGAAGAATGAAGGTTAGCCTCAGCAAGACAGAGTACATGTGTGTGAACGACAAGGACCCAAGAGGAACGGTGATGTTACAGGGAGCAGAGATAAAGAAGGTGGAGGATTTTAAGTACTTAGGCTCAACAATCCAGAGCAATGGAGAGTGTCGAAAAGAGGTGAAGAAGCGTGTGCAGGCAGGTTGGAATGGTTGGAGAAAAGTGTCCAGTGTGATGTGTGATAGGAAGGTATCGGCAAGAATGAAAGGAAAAGTGTACAAGACGGTGATGAGGCCAGCGATGTTGTATGGTTTAGAAACAGTGGCCCTGAGGAAAAGACAGGAGGCAGAGCTGGAGGTAGCAGAAATGAAAATGTTGAGGTTCTCTTTGGGAGTAACGAGGATGGATAGGATCAGGAATGAGTACATCAGAGGGACAGCACATGTAAGACGTTTTGGAGACAAAGTCAGAGAGGCTAGATTGAGATGATTTGGACATGTACAGAGGAGGGATAGTGAGTATATTGATAGTAGGATGCTAAGGTTGGAACTACCAGGCAGAAGGCCTAGAGGAAGACCAAAGAGAAGATTTATGGATGTGGTGAAGGAGGACATGAAGGTACTGTAGTTGGAGTAAGAGTAGAAGATACAGAGGATAGGGTAAGATGGAGGCGGACGTTTTGCTGTGGCGACCCCTGAAGGGAAAAGCCGAAAGGAAAAGAAGAAGAAGAATCTCAGCTGTCACTTTTGGTGTCTTGTTACGTTTTCACCCACTTATTTATTCGAGTAACCGCTGGCGCCCATCTCAGCTGACTCTGGGCGAGGGTGGGGTACACCCTGGACAACGCAAGTTCCCCATGCCTGCGACTCAAACCCAGGACCTTCTTGCTGTGGGGTGGATGTGCTAAACACTCCACCACTTTGCCACCATGTCAAATATTCCTGACATTATAATTTCTCTCACTTCATTAACGTCCTCAAATGTTATTTATCCCTTTAAATACTTTAAACACCAGGGGAGCATGCAAACTCCACACAGAAACCCCTCAGGCTGTTATTCGAACCCAGGACCTTCCTTCTGTGCTGTCATGCAACAGGAAACTGAAAGTTTATTTTTAATTTTCTTCAATAAACAAAAATTTTGGCAGTGATGAGCTGCTGTGCCCTGCGATGGCTTGGCAAGCTGTCCAGGGTGTACACTGCCCTCGCCCAGAGTCGGCTGAGATGGGGTCCAGCCTCTCCGTAAACCTAATTAGGATTAAGCGGGCTTAGAAAATGAATGAATGAATAAACTGATGTGGTCTAAGAACAATAAAACACGTCGAATTTAGGAGGTTAAAAAATGACAGGAGAAGGGTGTAAGTGATAATGTTGCGTATCTTAGAGATCAATTTTTTGGCAATTGTTCAGTGTTATAATATGATTATTATATTATATGCTATATTATATGCTATATAAAAATATTATTCATGCTTTTTTATTTACTGATTTATTTATCTGTCACACAGTGCAGTTGGACTACTGGCTTCTACAAAATATAATATATTAAGTGCCGGTCATTTAATTTACATGTTCTATTTACTGTTTACTGCCTCGAGTAATAAATAAATAACATCTGGGACAATCACAGTGTGGAAGTAATTTTCAATGTAGTTTCTAAAACTCACCACCAGGGTGCGGTGTGGTGCGATCTTCTGATTTGTTTGTATGTAAACATCATGGTTTAATTTCAGGATGAAGAACAAGCTCTGGTACTTTGAGTTCGCTACCTCGGAGACGATCTCAGCGTCCTGTAAAAAACTGAAGGAATGTCTCACCATCGAGGTAAGAGAGCGCCGTCATATCTGGAACAGAAATGTCCAATTCAATCGATATTTACTGATTAGAATGTGTGTGTATGTGTGTGTGTGTGTATATATATATATATATATATATATATATATATATATATATATATATATATATATATATATCCCAGTGCAACTAACTGGGTTATCAAAGGCGGGCCATGTCTCTCACTGTCTATGGTGTGAGGCATGTAAAAGAACCATTGCTGACTTTCGACAAGAGTAGGCTGCAAAGCCGTCGGCGTGTTTCCGCCCTGTGATGGCCTGGCGAGCTGTCCAGGGTGTACTCTGCCCTCGCCCGAAGTTGGCTGGGATGGGCGCCAGCCTCCCCGTGACCCTAATTAGGATTAAGCTGTTACAGAAAATGAACTGAACCGAAGTAAACATTATGTCAAATTTTGAGTACGAGATGTCCCTACATAGTACGCTGATGTAATGACACAATGACGTAATGACGCTGCATCCATTGTTTACAAACGACAGACTGAACGTGCCCCTCCTTCAGTTCAGTGCGTGTTACTCTTGTGTTAAGACGTTGTCTCTGTGATCTTTGTGTTTACACTGTTTTGCGGACTTTTGTAACCCTAAGCAAGTATGGTCGGTCAGAAGCGTAAGCCTACTAGCATGGGTGCAAGTTTTCTGGCATATGCCGGAATTTCCGGTTTTCCCAAGACTGAATTAACTATCTGCTCTGATCGGCGCAATCTACCATGCATACTCAGTTCAGCAAAGAGAATTGTAAAATGAATGAAAACCCGAATTCAGAAAAGAAAGAGAACTCTCCGCTCTGCTGGTGATTCACATCAATGCAGGCTGAGTTCTAAACGAGTATTCAACGGCGCCCTTGCTCACTTGAAAGACCGGAAGTGCGTATAACTCACGCTTTGTTTCAAGCACAAGCAAGTGAACTACTCACATGAGCGCCTCACATTTTATATATATGTATATGTATATGTATATGTAAATATATATATATATATATATATATATATATATATATATATATATATATATATATATATATATATATATATATATATATATATATATATATATATATATACGTATATGTATATATATATATATATATATATATATAAAATATATATAAATACCACGTTACCTGGTTACCTGGTTACCTTACCTATTCCTCCCTGTGCAGTGTTGTGGCGTTCAGCTGGACCTCAGTAACATGTCACTGGAAGGCATTGCTGTGCTCAACATTCCCAGCATGCACGGTGGGTCGAACCTGTGGGGTGAAGCCAAAAAGAGTGACCGAGGGAATCAGGAAGTGCCCGAGGTGATCACTGAGCCTGAGGTCCTAAAAGTCAGCCCTCAAGGTAGGACTCAAGGTTTTCTTTGAAGATTATAAATCAGGGGGGGTTCATGGCAAGCAGCTTGTCTGGAGAAGTCACTGCCTCTTATCACCTTGTATCCTGTTGCAGTTGCGATAAGACCGCTAAGCTAACCACAATGAGTCGACCAGGGTTCATAAACCTGACACACGGCATTTTATTGTAGTGTGTGAAGTAAAAAGTTCCAGGTCTGCTGATTCATAGAAAGGTCAACATGCAAAATGTTAGTGCTGTATGTGGCTGATCTGATAACATGCTGATCATAAGGGTGTGTCTTTAGACATGAGTGACAAGCGTCTGGAGGTGGTGGGACTGGAGGGAGCGATCGAAATGGGACAAATCTACACAGGCCTCAAGAGTGCTGTCCGGCTTGCCAAGACCTCCCAGATCACCATCAAGTCAGCCATCACACACACACACACACACACACACACACACACATACACACACACACACACACACACACACACACTCTCACGCCTACAGGTGATTTAGAACAGCCAGTTATCCTGACATACATAGTCCTGGACTGTGGGAGGAAACCTAAGTACCTGGAGAAACCCCACACAAGCAAATTCAAACTCCACACAGAAAGACCCCCAGCCTGGGAAACGAACCCAGGACCTTCTTGCTGTGTGGTGAACATGCGAACCGCTGCACCACCGCCCCAGTTATTTTAATCTATAATTAATATAAAATGAGATGATAAACATATAACTATTTATCCGCATTATAAATAATTTTCTCACAGATCATGGCTGCTGTGACCGTACGGTCAGTTTGATCATTTTCTGAATTCATTCACTCATCATCTTCCGCTAAGTCCAGGGTCGGGCTGCGGGCGCAGCAACCTGAGCAAAGAGGTCCAGATGTCCCTCTCCCCAGCCACTTCCTCCAGCTCTTCTGGGGGGACACCGAAGCGGTCCCAGACAAGCCGAGAGACAGTCCCTCCAGCGTGTTCTAGGTCGACCCCGGGGTCACTTTCTGGTTAGACATGCCCGAAACACCACACCAGGGAGGCGTCCGGGAGGCATTCTGACCAGATGTCTGAGCCACCTCAGCTGGTCCCTCTCAATGCGGAGGAGCAGCGGATCTACTCCGAGCTCTCCCTGGATGGTACAGCTTCTCACCTTATCTCAAAGGGAGAACCCCGCCACCTGGAGAAGGAAGCTCATTTCAGCCGCTTGTATCCGCGATCTTGTTCTTTTGGTCACTACCCAAAGCTCGTGACTATAGATGAGGGTTGGAGTGTAGAGTGACTGGTAAATTGAGAGCTTCGCCTTGCGGCTCAGCTCCTTCTTCACCTGTACAGGCTCTGTTTAACAGCAGAGGCTGCAGCGATTCGTCTGTCAATCTCCCGCTCCATCCTTCCCTCACTCGTGAATAAGACTCCAAGATACTTCAACTCCTCCGCTTGGGGCAGGAACTCATTCCCGACCCAGAGGGTGCATTCCACCCTTATCCGACTGCGACCCATGGCCTCGGACTTGGATGTGCCACCAAATGGCCACCAAACCGGAACCCCTCAACACCTCGTCTGGGCCTAGAAATTCTGTCCATAAAAATTATGAACAGAATCAGTGACAAAGTCCGCCTTGGCGGACTCCAACTCCCACCGAAAACGAATTTGACCTGTTGTTACCAATACGGACCAAACTCTGGCTACGGTGATACAGCGATCGAATGGCCCGTAACAACGGGTCTGGAACGCCATGCTCCCGGAGCACGGCCCACAAGATTTTTCGAGGAACACGGTTGAAAGCCTTCTTCAAATCCACAAAGCACATGTGGACAGATTGGGCAAACTCCCATGTCCCTTCCAAAATCCTGTGGAACATATAGAGTTGGTCAAGAATGCTACGGCCAGGACAAAAACCACATTGTTCCTCCTGAATCCGAGGTTCGACTATCGGTCGGATCCTCCTCTCCAGTACCCCTGCATAGACTTTCCCAGGTAGGCTGAGGAGTGTGATTCCCCGATAATTGGAACACACCCTCCGGTCTCCCTTCTTAAAAATCAGGACTACCACCCCGGTTTGTCAATCCAGAGGTACAGCCCCTGATGACCACATGATGTTGCAGAGACGTGTCAACCAAGACAGTCCTACAGCATCCAGAGCCCTGAGATATTCTGGGCAGCTCTCGTCCAACCCCGGAGCTCGACCACCGAGGAGCTTTTTGACAACCTCAGTGACCTCCACTCCAATGATGGGCAGACCCCCACCCAAACCCCCAGGCTCTTCCTCCTCCACAGAGGGCGTGTTTGTGGGATTGAGAAGGTCTTCAGAATATTCCCTCCACCTCTTGACAACATCCCCAGTCGAGGTGAGCAGCTCCCCACCTCCACCGTAAACAGTGTTTGTGGAGAACTGCTTTGGTCCTGAATCTTTTTGAGGCCAACCGATAATCACTCTCCAGGCCCTCACTGAACTCCTCCCACGCCCGAGATTTTGCATCCGCGACAGCCTTGGCTGCAGCACGTTTGACCTGCCGGTACCTGTCTGCTACCTTGGGAGTCCCACAGGCTAATAAAACCGATAGGGCTCCTTTTTCAGCTGGACGGCCCCCTTCACCCAAGTGTCCGCCACCAGGTTCAGGGGTTACCGCCACGACAAGCACCGACGACCTTCTGGCCGCAGCTATGGGCTGCCGCCTCAGCAATAGAGGCACAAAACATGGCCCATTTGGATTCCATGTCACCCGCCTCCTCCGGGACGTGGTTGTAGCTCTGCCGGAGGTGGGAGTTAAAGGCCTCTCAGACAGGGGACTCTGCCAAACATTCCCAGCAGACCCTAATTACACGCTTGGGCCTGCCAGGTCTGGAAGGCAGCCTCCCCCACCACAGAAGCCAACTCACCACCAGGTGGTGATCGGTAGACAGCTCAGCTCCTCTCTTCACTCGAGTGTCCAGAACATATGGCCGCAAGTTCGGTGACACGACTACAAAGTCAATCATCGAACTGCAACCTAAGGTGTCCTGGTGCCAAGTGCACTTATGTCACACTTATGTTCGAACATGGTGGTCATGATAGACAAACTGTGATGAGCAAAGAAGTCCAACAACGAAACACCATTAGGGTTCAGACTGGAGAGGCCGTACCTACCAATCACACCCTTCCAGGTCACACTGTCGTTGCCTAGATGGGCGTTGAAGTCTCCCAAGACAACGAGTGAGTCTCCCGGAGGAGCGTTCTCCAACACACCCCCTAAAGACTCCACGAAGGGTGGGTACACTGAACTGTCATTTGGTGCATAAGCACAAATAACAGTCAGGACCCGTCCCCCCACCCAAAGGCGGAGGGAAGCTACCCTTTCGTCAACCGGGAAGAACCCCAACGTTTGGGCATCGAGTACGACAGAACCCATGCCTTCGGCTGCCGCCCAACTCACATTGCACCGGACCCCTAAAACTCCTCCCATGGGTGGTGGTGTCCATAGGACGGCGGACCCATGTCTCCTTTTCGGGCTAGGCCTGGCCTGGCTCCATGGGCAGAAGCCTGACCACCAGGCACTCGCCTTCGAGCCCCTACCCCGAACCTAGCTCCAGGGGGGAACCCCAGTGACCCACGTCTGGGCAAGGGAAACTGTATCCTTGTCTGTTTCTTGGTCATAGAGGTCTTCTGAATCGCACTTTGTCTGGACCTTCACCCAGGACCTGCTTGTCTTGGGTGACCCTACCAGGGGCATTTTGCCCCCGACAACATAGCTTCTAAGATCATTAGGTCACGCAAATCCCTCCACCACGATGGTGGACCAATCAGAACCGGCCACTACTGCTCTCCAGAAGAATAATTGGCTGTTCCAAGTCACCCGTAGATGTGAGTGTGAATGCGAACGGTTGTGTGAGTGTTGCCGAGCTGTTCAGGGTGTACCCCGCCCTCGAGATGGGCTCCAGTTTAACCATGACCCTAATGGAATTAAGCGGTTTGGCAAATGAGAGACGATATAGTGAATTAATTGATTTTCTGAGACCTTGATACCCGAAACCACACCCATCATGATCGTCACCTCCTCATAGAAATGTTCAATCACCGTTTCATGCATCATTTTCAATTTCATTTGAATTTGAAATCCCTCGTATCGCTTCCCACCAGGACCAAGAAGCCGCTGCCCATGCAGATCGACGGGGAGCCGTGGATGCAGCCGCCATGTACCGTAAGTGTGAAAAAGCTTTTATATAATTATATAATTCTTCTTCTTTTCCTTTCGGCTGTTCCCTTCAGGGGTCGCCACAGCAAATGATCTGCCGCCATCTCACCCTATCCTCTGCATCTTCTCCTCTTATTTTATTTATATAATTATTCTGAAAGTCCTTCCCTGAAGAACAATAAACAGAACACACTCTGTGTGAATAATTCTACTTTCTTTCTGTACTCAAGGCTTTCTTTATGGGGGTTTGGCGAGCCGGAGAACTGAACGTGTTCAATATTAACATCAGGCTCATCGTCACATTTCTAAATGTTTATCCTTACATCGTCCACCATGAGATAAAACTCCGATCTCATCCTTTTCTCCCTGCTTTGTCCCAGTTAGTGGTTCATTGCATAATGTTTTTATTCATTATTTCCATCGAAAAACACTGAATCAGGAACCATGTCAGGGCAGGTCAGTTGTGCTCAGATCCTGGAGCTGAAAACTAATTTGCATTTGTATTACATCAATATCCCGGCGACTCACAGCGCAGTGTCACGGATTAAAAAGGTTTACCAGCTTTCGCATGAAGTGGTCCATCAAACAAAAGGGTGTCAACTGTTTACATAACGAGTCCACCACAGCAAACAAAAGCAAGCACTTATCCAACTATTGACATGGAGGGCCAGTACAACACAAAAGTGATCCGATAAGGGCCGCCTTACAAAGCCATCGTCCAAAATGGCCATTCCACATAAAACAGTGGCGATAGGCTATTTATCACAAATACAATAGATTACATCGACGGCAGCACATTGGTGCAACGGTTAGAACAACCGTCTCAAAGCAAGGACGTCCTGGGTTCGAGCCCTGGACTTTACTCTGTGGAGTTTGCATGTTCTCCTGGGTTCTTGTATGAGTTCCTTTGGGTGCCTCAGTTTCCTCCACAGTCCAAAAACATGAACAGTAATAATTGGCTGTTCCAGATTGACCCCAGGTGTGTGTGTGTGTGTGTGTGTGTGTGTGTGTGTGTGTGTGTGTGTGTGTGTGTGTGTGTGTGTGTGTGTGTGTGTGTGTGTGTTTTGACCCTGCGATTGTCTGGAGAGTTATTCAGGGTGTACCCTGCCCTCGCCCAGAGTTGGCTGAGATGGAAGCCAGCCTCCCCGGCACCCTAGTCAGGATTAATCGGCTTAGTAAATAATGGTTTATAAAACTCACCAGATGAGATGTAGTAACCCACCTTCCACCTGAACAGCACCTGACAGACACCTCAGTTGATCTCGTCTGGCCTATGAGTAATCCCCGGGGAAAATTTCCTGCGCTTCTTGCCTCGGAGTAGCCATAGCCCGAAGCTAAAGTGAAATCGTGGCTGTTGTTATGGAGAGGGCAGGCCGGCCATGTGGGCGGGTTAAAGAAGGTCCGGGTAACACTGAGGCCCAAGGATACCCATGCGATGGTCCATGGTTACTGGATGAGTCCAAATGGGGTCCCAGAGTGTTTAGTTACAGCTTGGGTGGGGATATTTAGGTGACGGTTTAATGTAGTTTGTGAATTTATCTGACGGAACGATTTTCATGGATGCTCCACATCATCAAAGGTCCACCGTCCCAAAAACCAAAATCCTTTTAAACTGACCCAGCTGTGTTGTTATGGGGGTAACACGATCACCCGAGGTACCGCCAACGGTAACTCCACTTCAGGGTGGGTCTTGAGATGCCGCTCCACTGATGATGTCACACTGCATCCACACGACCTTGATCAGAGCACAGAGGTCACGTTTGCTCTCATGGTAGAAGCTTCACTTGTTGATAAACAGCATGTCGTTGACAACATCTCCTTTAATCAGTGCTGTGATAAATCATGATTTATTTTTCTCCTCCACGCAGATTAATATCACACACAAGAACCAGGCCTCCATGCTGATGGCTTCTCAAGCTAAATCCTCTGGCTTTTTCAACCTGAAGTAGTGTCTGCATCTCGTCTGCGTCTGCGTCTGCATCAGCAAACCTGACATGTTTATATGGTCCACATATAGCAAGTTATTTACAAACACACAAACACACACACACACACACACACACACACACACACACACACACACACACACACACACGGAGAGAGATGATGCTTCCTTTCATATTATATTGTTCCTGTGGTCTGAGGAGATGATCTGATGATTTCATTCTGACTTACCCCAGTGATGCATCCTGAATGCAGTGTTAGTTTTACTCCAGCCCATCGTGCCATGACTTCTCTTTCACAGGAGCCAGAAGGTTCTGCTCACAGCAGTCGTACCACTGATGCAAACCAAGAACCACCGCTTTTTAGATTTATAAAATCTTTATAAAAATACTAATCATGATTAATATCAATGTATAAACCGGCTGTAAGAGGCCTCGAATCTTTAGGGGGTCAGAGTGAAGATCATACGATTGCCATCACAGCCTGTCATGGTGTTTACACCTGAATGTGTAGCGTAATATTATATTTAGGTTTCATACATATCATCTTTAAATGAATAATTTCACATTTCACCCTGTGACGTTGTCGTTAGAAAGATGATAGATCCTCGATTCACTCTCTTCTGTGAGTGACTATCCTACTGTAATACTGAGTACATTTAAGAGCTTTAAGTTTATTATATAAGTTTATTTTCTAACTTAACTCTGGTCATGCTTCTTATAAAATAATGGATTGCTATATGCACACACACACACACACACACACACACACACACACACACACACACACACACACACACATAACACATATGCTTATAAAAGTAGACTGTGATGTCACATACATGCCATTAAGAAGTGACATCATTCGATCATGTCTAGCTTATTTCCTGAGAATGTAAATCTTTCAGATTGCTGTCTGTAAAAACGACTGAATAAATATGTCCAAAAATGTTGAATGTAATGCTTCCCTTGTTTTGCACCTCACCCTGCACCTATCCCTTGACCCCTATTGAGGTCGTTGGGGCACCTGTGAAGACTTGTCCACCACTCTCCTCCACCTGTCTCTGTCCTCCACTGCTCTCAGGGATGTTGCAAGGTTCAGACCTGTCCATTCACACTGTGTTTTCCCCCATTGCTGCACAATTAAAATAAAGGTGCAGTTCACGTTTTTCACCACTAGATGGAACAATACACATTTCCAGTGGCAGTAGTGGTCTAGTGGTATAGGGTATTTGGATCGCTGATCCAAAGGTTGGGGGTTCGAGTCCCACTCTCCACAAGGTTGTCACTGCCCCCCCCCCCCCCCCCCCAGTGCGGCTAACTGGGTTATCAAAGGCGGGCCATGTCTGTCACTATCTATGGTGAGAGGTTGATGTAAAAGAACCATTGCTGACTTTCGTAAAGAGGAGCTGCAAAGTCGTCAGCGTGTTTCTGTCCCTTGCTAAAAGGGTTGTGACAGGAAGGGCATCCGACGTAAAAACCTCTGCCAAATGAAAATGTGCGAATCAGATGATTTGCTGTGGCGACTCCCGAGTAAAAGGGGAAAAGCCGAAAGGAAGAGAGACGATCTCAATCGGTTTGCATTTTTAAGAACAAGGGAGACGTGCAGAGTTGTGGCATCTACAGAGGGATAAAGTTGATGAGCCATACGATGAAGTTATGGGAAAGAATAGTGGAAGCTAGACTAAGGGCAGAGGTCAGCATTTGTGAACAACAGTTTGGTTTCATGCCAAGAAAGAGCACCACAGATGCAATGTTTGCTCTGAGGATGTTAACAGAGAAGTACAGAGAAGGTCAGAGGGAACTACATTGTGCCTTTGTGGATCTGGAGAAAGCATATGACAGGGTGTCAAGAGAAGAACTGTGGTATTGCATGAGGAAGTCTGGAGTGGCAGAGAAGTATGTTAGAGTGGTGCAGGACATGTATGAGAGATGTAAGACAGTGGTGAGGTGTGCTGTCGGACCGACGAATTCAAGGTGGAGGTGGGACTGCAGCAAGGGTCAGCTCTCAGCCCCTTCTTGTTTGCTAAGGTGATGGACAGGCTGACAGATGAGGTTAGGCAAGAATCTCCATGGACTATGATGTTTGCAGATGACATTGTGATCTGTAGTGAGAGCAGAGAAGTGGAGGAAAATCTAGAGAGGTGGAGGTATGCCCTGGAAAGGAGGGGAATGAAGATTAACCTCAGAAAATCAGAATACATGTGTGTGAATGAGAAGGACCCAGAAGGAACGGTGATGTTACAGGGAGCAGAGATAAAGAAGGTGGAGGATTTTAAGTACTTAGGCTCAACAATCCAGAGCAATGGAGAGTGTGGAAAAGAGGTGAAGAAGCGTGTGCAGGCAGGTTGGAATGGATGGAGAAAAGTGTCTGGTGTGATGTGTGATAGGAGAGTATCGGCAAGAATGAAGGGAAAAGTGTACAAGACGGTGATGAGGCCTGCGATGTTGTATGGTTTAGAGACAGTGGCACTGAGGAAAAGACAGGAGGCAGAGCTGGAGGTAGCAGAGATGAAAATGTTGAGGTTCTCTTTGGGAGTAACGAGGATGGATAGGATCAGGAATGAGTACATCAGGGGGACAGCA
>CM045738.1:49919796-49949796 GCA_024760905.1 Plotosus lineatus
ACATTACTCATAATTCAGACCGATGGTACATGGCGGTTTTTCTGATGAAGTTTGTAGCCTCCATTTTCCTTTTTGGGAACTGGGGAGTGTACCATCTGGGTATTTCTTAAATCTTCCTTGTAGAACTTTGATGGTGTAGCGTGTTCCCTGTGGTAATTTGGTTAGTTGATTAAACTGTAAGCCTCGTGGTTTTAATGTGAAGCATCATAGAAACTACAGCATGTTTGTTACATATTAACTAGAGATATCTCCGCAGTTTCGCAGTTTCCGCGGTACCTGGGAGATGGCTGTGGCCCTTATACTTCTGGCTAGAATGTGATTTTTATGTTGGACTTTCCTTGGTCCCTGTTCGTGTGGATGTTGGGCCCGTCTTACTATGTGTTGGTGTGGATGTTGGACTCGTCCTGGACCCGCTTGGTGTGGATTTTGGACTTAAAATACCAAATCCATCAGATGTCTTGTAATTAGTAATATTTAAGAATATGTTTCTTCGGATGCATTTAGAAAGACTTGCTGCCCATATCAGTTCAAATATAACAGACATAACAGAGCGTTAGGTGCTCATCAGAACAGCCAGGTCAAAGGTCAGCATTTCCAAAGTGAGTAATCATTAAAGTGGTGTTCATTTCAATATGTTTTACTCGAACAAAGTATTGCTTTTGAGATACAGGATCATAAGCAAAGGAGTGTAACAACCGTCTTGATGATTAGAAAACGGCTGTGTCCTCTGGTAGGACGGTGCAGAAGTTCCCATCCAGAGAACTGTTGATTAGCATTGCAGTAGGAAGCAGCTTCCCTGTTTTGCATGTGGAAGCATGACCAGTAATCAGCTAGTGCTCGTTTTCCTGTAGCGATAGCACTATCTCCACGTGTTCAGGTGTATGTTCTTCCTCCCTGTATAAAGTTTGGAATGTGAACAGGTCGCATATAAAACACTTTACGGCTCTCGGTGGCTCGCGGGGATGCGGTGTTGGTTAGCACGGCTCAGCGCTGCTTTGGTTCAGATGTCAAGATCTGCAGTTTTAAAGTTTCTGTTCCTCAGTAAAACTCACTGCCAGCAGTTGAGCAACAGTTTCGAGGTCATTTGTTTGTCAGTGTCTACATCCGTCAGACCGCTGCAAGGCGACATGTCCAGTCTTACATTACCCTAAAAATAAGTAGAGATGTTTCAGGTTGGTCTGCTCAATGAGGATGTTTTTGATGTGATCAAAAACCTGCGGTTACTTACAGCAGACTGGGGATAACCGGTCCACCGTCGCCAGCTGAACCCTGGGAAATGTAGTTGCGCATACAGTGCGAGCGGCCCACGCATGAAGACCCATCTCGGCCTTGTGAAGGTTGTCCAAAGGAGAGAGAAGCGATATGTTTGGTTAATTTCGGCTCCTGTAGTACACCATCCAACCACTGTTGGGGCTCCACTCACAATCTGTGACGGGTTTTACTCCTCAGCCTTTTCTCACAAGGCGGCGGGGAGACGACAGCCGATGTCCCGGTCAAGAATATGTAGCTGCGCGTAACACTAATCTATTCTATTTAACACTTGATCCTGCCATCAGGGCGAATTTTCACAGGAAGCGAGACGTCTGTGTGAGTGAAACGTACGGGGATGAAAGTGTGACGGGCCGCATTTCTGTAGCACAGTGTTAAAGATTTCAGAAAGTAGCAGCTGGATCTCCAAGCAAAAGATGAGATATCTAACAAAAGACTCATGAGTGGGGGGTAAAAAAAAAAAAAAAAAAAAAACACGATCTCCAATCTAGACGACATGATGTGAAGATTTCAACACATGAAGTCTGAGATTATGAGGGCGGGTTAAAAAGTTCATGGGCTGACCCTGATGTGATGGTTCGGTTTGACCCAATGTGGTTGATTCTTTTGAAGCAGCGTCTCTCCTTCGGTCTGAGCATCGCTGCTTCTTCTATCGGTGTCGCAACACCGCGATAAAAACCTGTCGAGAATTTAAAAAACAAAAAGTAGTCCTCCTCAGGAGCTGACCTATCAACTTTTCAGCCCACCCTCGTATGAAACTGATTCTTAATGATGTCACATGGTCTGCCCATGCACGGAGTTGATTTTGGGTTTTATTATTATTATTTATTTGTTTGTTTTGGATGCACTGTATTAATCCCACAAGGCATTTTGCTTTTTACATTTTTTTTACACCCCTCCTGTGTTGCAGACGTATGGGCTTCACCAACAGGACGAGAACTCTGTGGAGATGTGCACGTTTGTCTGTAAAGTCCACGACGACAGTCCGGCTAAGCTGGCCGGCCTTAAATTGGGTATGTGTGTGTGTGTGTGTGTGTGTGTGTGTGTGTGTGTGTGTGTGTGTGTGTGTGTGTGTGTGTGTAGTACATTAATACGTTGCCCACTGTGTTTGGTTAAAGTGGCCATTTCTAACCCGGTATGTGACACCTGGGTAAGAAATAACCGTGATGATAAGCCGAGGTGTAGGAAAATAAAGCGCGTGTGCAAATGAGCGCGCTTCCAGGGTTTGTGTGGAAGCAGATGCTCTTTATTTACCCAAACTGCTTTATCTCCCTGAAGTAAATCTGCTGGTGTACTGATGCAAAACGGCCGAAGGCAGCACCGTAAGGTGACTTCGCCAGGTTTACTTCATGCTCCGCGCCGTCTTGTTTTGTTGCCTGGAGGCACGTCGTCACCGTGTCAACACGGAAGCTGATTTCTGTTGGCCTGCTGTTAGTTAAAGGCAAATATCACCAACGTGTGTTACCTGTTTCTCAGTCAACAAGCCCTGCAGCTGTCTGCTAGCGAAGCCGTGTCGCGTTCAGGTCTAGAAAACCGAAATGGTATCGCGACGCGTATGAACTTCATCCCGCCGGTGTTTCTCTGCTGTCAGAAATGTCTCGCTTAATTAACCCGAGTGAGACAAAGGCTCCGGAGCCCTGTCGCGTCCGGGATATTGTTCTACAGATAAATGCGATTATATAATCAGATAACACTGCAGTAATTGTATGTTCCTTTGATGACGTGTCACTTAAAGGATGAGACGAGTGTGACTGTACACACACTTGTTTATCAACACCAAACACTACACATGTGTTTACCTTTCTGTTAAGTCTGCAGAAATGTCAAAAGCACTTCTTTCATTTCCTGAACGGATTAATTCTATTCGGGCCACAGGAAGGCAGGAGCCCATCACAGCGGACACTGGGAGACGGCAAGGTACACCCTGAACAGCTCACCAGGCCAATACATACAGGACCATTCACACTCTCCCTCAAACCTCAGGGTGATTTGGAACAGCCAAGAAGTCTAAATGTGCATGTCTTCGGTCTGTGGGAGGAAACTGGAGTACCAGGAGGAAACCCATATAGGGACGGGGAACATCAGAGCTCGGGAATGAAGAACGTTTTAAACGTTGTGTTTTTGGGATCTGTGTCTCTGGACCATGCACATCAACAGGAAGTGACTCAGAAGTTCAGAGGCTCCAAGCAGAAGTGGAGCGTCAGCATTCGTCACGAAGTCCCGAGGGTGATTTAAAAAAAAAAAAAAAAAAAAAAAATCTTGAACTGACCACATGTTCGTGTAGAGCCATGTAATTCTGACCGTTAATCATCGTCACCTCAAATAACCAGATCAGACTTGAGCAGTAACATTCCATCACGACACGATGCTCCAGCTCAACTCGCTCTTGTTTCTCTAAACACGCTTCAGTCGGCGAAACCTTCGAGATGCAAGTTTATCTGTTGATGCGGTTTGCTGCGTCTAAAACAAATAAACATGCAGTTTCTGTGCCTTCGTCATCGAAATCTGGCATGGGCTGCCTTCTCTCTCTCTGGCTGTCTCCCTCGCTCGCCCTCTCTCTCTCTCCCTCCTCTGTCTGATCAGCTGATATAAGCCGTGAAAAGTCCTCGACTGAACTGATGAGAGATCAGCTGTGGAGCAGGTCGTCCCACATGGCCGCCAGTTTCGTTTCCTACATTCTCTGCATGCTTTGCTGGTTTGTCCGTCTCAGACCTTCATGACCTCATCTTTTCTGGCAGAAAAGCTTCAGGCTGGAAAAGCAATCTGACGTTAGAACTTCAGCAAAAAAGAACTGTGTGTGTGTGTGTGTGTGTGTGTGTGTGTGTGTGTGTGTGTGTGTGTGTGTGTGTGTGTGTGTGCAAAGTCAGGAAAAAGCACTAACTCTCGAGACTTTGGCACAAACGCAGACAGAACACAGAGGAAATGTGTTTCAGGGCCCGAGACCCGAGGTGCACACGGGTGCTTCAAACTACCAGATGTACAACAGACCACAGACTGAACTGCTTCTGGGTTTAATCCAAACCGCTAATTAGTGCTGAGTCCCTGCAACTGAACAAACGAGCTGAGGTCGCGTCCCTCCACGAGCTTCATAATAATTTATTCTTCTTATTAGTATTACTGCTCTTTATTTATTTATTTCCTTCCTGTTTTAAGCCAGACACATATGTTGGGAAATTCTTGTCTGTTCAGTGAAGAAACTCGAGTCTTGTTGAGCTCCAGCCTGTTTTAAGAAAAACAATTGCCTGACAAACACTTGCTCTGTTCTGATTGGACAGTTTTCACTTCCTGCTAGTTAATCACGTCTGTAACACTCTTGTTGCACCAAATTCCTGGAATAACTCTATGCAAACATTTTATTTATTTATTTATTAAATATAATATGAAATGTTCACTCGTCTACCAAACCGCGTAATGCTGTTACTGTCGCGTGGAGGCTGCAGCCTACGGTATCCCCCGACTGACACTGGGTGAAGGTGGGGTTACACCCTCTGAATCGTTCTCCAGACAGTCACAGGGCCTACACTCACCTTTAGGGGCCATTTGGAACAGCCACTTAACTCGATGTGCCTGTTGTGATGCAGTGGACAGACGCCACTGGTTGTGATGTCAGGCCACTGTGAAATGTGCTGGCTGTGATGTCACAGTGACATTTCCACCTAATTGGGATGGCCATCTACTCTGAAGTAGATGCTACAGTGATGCAGAAAAGGGTATATAAGGGAGTACCGAGACGCCACCGAGACGCCACCGAGCTCGATGTATCTACCTGAATTAAACTGCCATATTGGTGCAGTTTGCCTCATTTGCATTACTCCACCCGCTGGTCTGCCACAATGTTTTTGGACTGTGGGAGGAAACCAGAGTACCTGGAGGAAACCCACACAAGAAGAACATGCAGATTCACCAGGCCTGGGACTCAAACCCAGGACCTTCTTGTTGACTTCTACTCCACCTTGCTGGCCCAAATGAAAAAGTTAAAAGTTTTGAAAATTACAAGTTGTGGAATGTAAGCATGTAAGATGTTTGTACTACCACTTGGAACATTCCTTCCAGTCACATGATCACTGCCATTCAGAGAGAGTAAAGAATTGTGACCAAGTCATGGGGCTCTTCTGCATTCATCAGCTCAGGAGCCACATTCAGCAAGTTTTTGTGTGATTGATGTGGAAGAGCGAGAATGCTATGGATGGCAGTGACATCGTCAGTATGTAAACAATAGGGTGACACTTATGCGCCTACTACACCTTTTTTGTTTTTTTTAATATTGTTCTTCTGCTCTTGATTCACAGGCGACACCATCACCAGTGTCAACGAGACCTCCGTCGAAGGTTTTCGCCACAAGGACATTGTCCAGCTCATCAGATCATCCGGCAACAGCGTGAAGTAAGCTTGCTCAATTTATTCATTTAATTATTCATTCACTAAAGTTAAGAATCTGGCAGGACCCCACGCTCACCCCACGCCCACCCCACGGCAAGAAGGCATGGGTTCGATTCCTGGGTTCGGCTGTTTCACTGTGGAGTGTGCATGTTCTCCCTGTTCTTGTGTGGGTTTCCTCAGGGTTCTCTGGTTTCTTCTCACAGTCAAAAATGTACTGTGTGTGTGTGTGTGTGTGTGGGGGGGGGGGGGGGTCCTGTGATGACCTGGCGAGCTGTTCAGGGTGTGCCTCACTCAGAGTTGACTGAGAGAGGCTCCAGCCTCTGTGTGACCCTAATGAGGATTAAGCAGTTTAGAAAATGAAGTTACGAATCTGCTTCCTGTGTCACGTCGCTCCAGATGATTGGGCGGTGGTGCTGCAGTTCGGTGTATTAGAACTTGATTAAAGCCCCCACATGGACTCAGACTAATAAAAGATAAAAGGAGTTGTGAAGTAAAGAAAACTCCTGATGAAGTTTACAGAGTATTAAATGAACCACATAAAGCAGAAACTGCACGGATTTCCTTTGTGCGTGACTGTTAACACCATTCGCTTTGCTGATTATGCCGTAAAGTAGTGCTACACACACACACACACACACACACACACACACACACACACACCAGCTCATAATATCTGTGTCCTGAAATTAGATACATGTGTAGGAGTAAATGCTTGTAAATCACTGTGTGTGTGTGTGTGTATGTGTATGTGTGTGTGTGTGTGTGTGTGTGTGTGTGTGTGTGTGTGTGTGTGTGTGTGTGTGTATGTGTGTATGTGTGTATGTGTGTGTGTGTGTGTGTGTGTGTGTGTGTGTGTGTGTGTGTGTGTGTGTGTGTGTGTGTGTGTGTGTGTGTGTGTGTGTGTGTGTGTGTGTGTGTGTGCGTGTGTGTGTGTGTGTGTGTGTGTGTGGTATGTGTGTGTGTGTGTGTGTGTGTGTGTGTATATGTGTGGTACAGGGTTTCACATTCAAAGTTGATGTTTAAATATGACTACAGAATTTGATTTTTGTTGTTATAGTTTTGTTTATTTCTGTTTAAACACAAACAGGAAGCAGATAGTCGCTGTTCCAGCCTCATGTCTCTTGTCTGTGTTGTGTTTGTATTTCCAGGTTGGACACGGTGTACAGTAACACGATAAGGAAAGCTGAACTTGAAGCCCGCCTACAGTATTTAAAGGTAAAAAAAGTTTTGTTTTCTGAGTAAACCAAAGTCTTGCACATCATACAGAAAGAACGTGAGAAAGTCCACGCCAGTCTCTCCATCTCGTTGTCTCACACTCTCGCTGCGAATGTATATGATGTCCAAACACATGCGTGCCCCGCCCGTCCACCTCATCTCCCACCTGTTGACATGTGCCTGTAAAGCTCCGGCCCCCCCCCGACATAGCAGTCCACAGCTGAATGGGCACGTTGGGAACAGAACTGCGGCTCAGACACAGTCCTGCTCGGGTGAAGCAGTGAAAGCAGAAGTTTGCAGGTTTATCGTGATCAGTGTGCAGCAAAAAAAAAAAACCTGCAGCATAAAAACGCAGTTTTGTTCCGTTTGGATGAAGTTGTTTCTACTTCAGCGCTGCAGACATCTCTGATATGATTTGAGAATATGATCAAACATTCCCTCCCCCCATCATTTATCCGTATCTAATTCCCACCCATCAGGTTTGAGCTTCCCCTATCACATGACCACCAACATCCAGGGCGTGGTGAAAGCATGCACACGCCCCCTCCATGACATGAAACGCTTCAAGCTCCAGCACATGCGTGTTTGGGGGCGGGTCTAACACACGACGGGAAAGCATTATCCGCCCCCTCGTATGAATCAGCGCACAGACACCCGTGATTGACTGGCGATCGCTGTGAGTGACGGGGAAATAAACGTATGCCATCCCTCCCTCGCGTGAGAACTCGGCCAATCGGCTCCCGTGGACTCTCGGCTGCGGACGTCTGTGTGCAGTTTCACTTATAACTTTATTTCATTATTTACAAATTATAGTCTTATATGGAGTTAATGTGGCAGTGGTGCTCCAGTGCTTAGGTGGCACGGTGGCGTAGTGGTTAGCACGTCCGCCTCACAGCAAGAAGGCCCGGGTTCGATTCCCGGCCTGGGCGTTTCTGTGTGGAGTTTGCATGTTCTCCCCGTGCTTGTGCGGGTTTCCTCCGGTGCTCGGTTTCCCCATAATCCAAAGACGTGCACTGTAGGTTAATTGGCCGTTCTAAATTGACCGTAGTTTCTCTCCTGCAGCGGCACTGGAACCCAGTCGTATCGGCACTTGCCCTTCCATTGGATCCTTCCGGTGGCGCCGAGACAGGGGGGGGGGGACTTGCTGCTTGGGTAACAGCCTGTCCCTCATTACTCCCTACCCAGGCTCTGTGCACTGGGGAGTATCACCAGTCGGGATACTGGCCAGAGTGCAGCCATAGTCCTTCGGGACTGACGGAGGCCTACGGTGCTCCAGTGGATAGGGCGCAGGATCGCTGATCCTAAGGTTGGGGGTTCGAGTCCCCACAAGGTTGTCACTGCCCCCAGTGCAGCTAACTGGGTTATCAAAGGCGGGCCATGTCTGTCACTGTCTATGGTGAGAGGTTGATGTAAAAGAACCATTGCTGACTTTGGTACAGAGGAGCTGCAAAGCCGTCGGCGTGTTTCTGTCCCGCACGAAAGACTTGTGTCAGGAAGGACATCCGACCGAGAAACCTCGAAACCTATCAACCAAATCAAATGTGCGAATCAGACGATTCACTGTGTCGACTCCCGAGAAAGGGGGAAAAAGCCGAAAGGAAAAGAAGAAGTCTTCTATTGAGTTAGAAATGAATGTTCAATGCAAATTAATATTTAAAAGCATTTTTACTCGTGTGCAGATTGATCATGTGCGACACTTTCATTGCTTGTTTATTTCACATCTTTTGACTATAAATATCTGAAGGAAGTACCGACGTGCAACCAGGACATGGAACACACAACATAAACCTTTAAATCTCACCACCTCTGTTTTTATTTATTTTTTATCCACAAAGTTTCGTGGTTGAAATTCTACCGGACACGCTGAGTGTCGTGCAGAATGTATGTGATTGTGAACACGCGGCCTCGACACTCACTGCTCTGTCACTCTGTTGCTCCCCCAGCAAAGCCTGCACGAGAAGTGGGACGAGTACAGGTCGCTGATGGTGCAGGAGCAGAGACTCGTTCACGGTGAGGCTTCATTAGTCTTTTCTTTTGCGCGCGTGTGTGCGTGTGTGTGCGTGTGTGTGCGTGTGTGTGTGTGTGTGTGTGTGTGTGTGTGTGCATGCGTGTGCGATTTTCATTCATTTTCTGAACCACTTGATCCTAATTAGTGTTGCAGGGATACTGACGTCCATCTCAGCCTACTCTGGGTGAGGGCGGAGTCCACCCTTGACAGCTTGCAAGGCTTATTTTCCAGACTCTGTCATGTTCAGCCTTGGTTTTATTTATTTAGTTTTTTGTAGGAAAGTGATTTTAATTGTAGTTAAACGACTTAAATTAACCAACATCTTTTTACTCGTCAAACATGAACAACGATGTGTATTTCAATGGAGCAAAAAATCCGGACCCCAAATATTTTTGCACTTAGAATGGCGAAAACCTCACGCAGGTGTATCGGGCCGGGTTCACGTGGGAAGGACGTCGCCAGTGACGCGTTTCCCTGAGGAGCGGCGGAGATGTTTTGGATTGGGATCTGTACTTGGTAGGGATCTTCTCCACGTTATCGGAGCGGAGCACCACACCGGAGATTTGTCTGAAAGTGTTTACCTCGGTCACCGAACGTTTTCAGATGTTTACGGAAGGAGACGTCCTGCGCGCTGTGTGTAATTAAATCCAGATGCCACACGGTCGGTCTTTTGTTCCTTTGGAACTCGACTGCGTCACATTGTGGTGTCGGAATCCAGTCCGATGAGTCCGTCAGTCAGTGGCGAGAACGAGCGTGTTTATTTTTTACTCTAATGATGTGATGTGTTTTGCAGGCTTGGTGCTTGAAGCTTTTGAACTGAATACTGAAATTTCTTTTTTGTTTGTTTGTTTTTTTTCTGTTGGAAAATATTTGGACCCAGACAAGATTAGAAAATAAAAGTAAAGTCTGAGTTTTGTGTTCTGTGTAAAAGTAATATGATTTTAACACGATAGCACTGATCCCAAGGTTGGGGGTTCAAGCCCCACTATCACCGGATTGTCACTGTCGCCCCGCCCAGTGCACTAACTGGGTTATCAAAGGCCGGGCGTGTCTCTCACTGTCTGTGGTGGAAGTTGATGTAAAAGAACCATTGCTAACATTCGACAAGAGAAGCTGCAAAGCCACCAGCTTGTTTCTGCCCTGTGATGGCCTAACGAGCCGTCCAGAGTGCCCTCTGCCCCCCCCCCCCCCCGATTTGGCTGAGATGGTCACTGGCCTCCCCATGACCCTAATTAGGATTCAGTGGTTCAGAATATGAATGAATGGAGTATGCGGTCAAGGATCAAGAAGTCACATCACAAAATGCACCACATACAAGTATGGCGTTCCTTGTGCCAGATGGAAAAGGGGTGTGATCGTGCACGTGTCCCTCGACGTGACGAGCGAGGCTGCCACCCGTACTTTATGAACTGCTGCACATGAATGTTTGAGAAAGGGCTGTACGCCCTGCTTTATATGAAAGATGCTCATGATTGGCTGGTGATTTCTGTGAGTGACAGGGGTGTGGGTATCTCCCGCCTCCTGAGAGAGCTTGGCCAATGAGCTCTGATGAACTCCCGGTTGCAGATGGTTGTAGGATCAGCCTGGATTGGAGCCTGCAATCTCCAGGTTGATGGTTGTGCACCCCGTCGATGCATCATCACTCTGGCAAATAAATTTTATGAATTTCTGCATTTTTTTCCATAACATCTTCTCTCATAACATGTTTTCTTTTTTTTCAGGCATCGTGATGAGTGACATTGCCGTGTACGAGTCTCTGGAGTCGGCCGGTCTGTACGGCAGTCTGGGTGCTCCGAGTCCTCTGCCCTCCCGCTCCCTCCACTGCACCGGCAGCACCAACAGCAGCGCGAGCCACCTGAGCGAGGACGACCCGCTCTACCAGACCTGCTTCTACCAGCCCGGCGACAGCAAAGGAGACGGTGAGGACGCCAGCGACGGCTCCATCACCCTGGAGGACAGGCCGCGGCGGACGCAGAACCGTCTGCTCCGTCCCACCAGTGAGTTCTTTGCCTCGGCCAAGACGTCGCTGACCCGGAGCGCCAGCACACGCAGCTACCTGAAGGGCTCTACGTCATCGGCATCGGGATCATCGTCGTCCTTGCCTGTTGGAGAAAAGCAGCACTGTGGCGCGTTCAGTTCACTGCAGCGGAAATCCAAACGCACGAGCATCAGGCGCAGGCTTCTCAAATACATCCCGGGTCTGAACCGGTCCCTAGAGGAGGAGGAGAGCAAACTGTGAAGAACTCAGGACAAAGGGGGGGAGGGGAAGTGAGAGACTCTCGTACAGCCAAAGAGTTCAGTCTAAACACCAGGAACACGCCTTCGCTAAAAAAAAAACACAGATCATCCGCTTTTCTGAGAAATAAACGGTTTCCATTAAAAATCAAAGGATAGTCCATCTCCAGTTAGTAGAAACTGCCTGAGATCCGAGTCCTCACAGTCGGAACCACCTGATGAGCAGCCAGAACCGAGCCTTTCCCAGCTGTATATAGTTGTTCACTTTGGACTGGATGTAAAATGTTACATGTTGTCATGAAGCCAAACCGAAGCCGCGTTTTGTTGATTCCTGAAAGTTTTCACATTCTTCTGAACTCCACCTCTGAAGGTCTCGTTTTCAGACCTGCATCACACGAAGTACCAGGCCCTTCATCCTACATCCTGCATGATGTCATCGGGACCCAAACTCCCAGCGTGCAAAACCAAATTAACCACGATGCATTTTCATCACGCCGTTACCCCGTGCTGGTAAACACCTGGCGGTTCTGTTCCATCTCTGATCATTCGTCTTGTACATAATTTTTAAACCTTATTTATTTATTTATTTTTCTTGCCCCCCCCCCCCTTTTTTTTTTTTTTGTACTTGTATACAAAATGAAGTGTGTTGTTTTTTTTAATATTTTTGATTGTCTTGGCGTATTCTGTAAAGTCTTTTCTACTCTGGGGGGGAAACACAAAATAAATGTGTGCCATCAGTTCTGTCTTGTGTGTCATCACATGTCCAACAGGGTCATGTTTATCTTGAGTGTTCCCCTTTCAACAAGTCAGAAATAAGAGTGACCTCCATCCATACACAAGCTATAACACCTAGCCGTCGGGGTCATAGGTCAGCTGGCAGCGTCTCGCCACCAGCTCTGTCCTTGTATATGCAGGGATGAGGGAGTGAGGCTGACGACTCATTGGCTACTCTCCCTCGCTGTGATCAAGTTCACGCTCATCATGAGGTCAGCAGGAGAAAATTGCATTCTTGGGGAGGAGGCGGGGTTAAACCCCAAGCAAGTCACAGGTCTATCGCAGGTCTTGAAGGGGGAAAGCGAGCTGTCTAGGGTGTGCCCTGCCCTCACCCAGCTTGGTGAGCTGGGTGCAGGCCTCACCGTGACCCTAATTAGGATTAGTGGCTGAGAAATGGAATGAATGAAAATATCTCCCAAGACGTTTGATGTTTTAACAAAAAGTAAAGTCAGTGCCGAGAGGTTGAGCTGTTGAGAGAGTAAGGATCAGGGGAAGTGTGTGTGTGTGTGTGTGTGGGTGTGTGTGGGTGTGTGTGTGGGGGAGCGTGGGTGTGGGTGTGTGTGTGTGTGGGTGTGTGTGTGTGTGTGTGGGTGTGTGTGTGTGGGTGTGTGTGTGTGGGTGTGGGTGTGTGTGTGTGTGGGTGTGTGTGTGTGGGTGTGTGTGTGTGTGTGTGGGTGTGTGTGTGTGTGTGGGTGTGGGTGTGTGTGGGTGTGTGGGGGGGTCATATTGTGATGGTCAATCATCTGGATCTACTCATTTCCATGACCGAAGGTTTAGAGGAGGTGGTTCCTGGTATGCACTGGTCAGTACATACCAAAGGTGGTCCTGGGAAGGACAGGCGGTGGGTGACTAGAAAGCGTGTTGTGGGTGGCCGAGACTCACTGATGCATCAAGGAGTGAAGACTTTAACTGGATTTATATCTTTAGGAAACTCGGGGTGGGCGTGTCTGTATATGATGGGAAGAAATGTTTGATTCTGGTTCAGGGCCCAACACTGACCTCACAATGTCCGAGTCAGATCCTCAGGCTACTGCAAAGTTTGAATCATTGTAAATAAAACGTGTTGGAATGTGTCGAGAGGGGCGAAGAGAGTGACCCCGAAATTTCTGCTCTATTCTGTTTGTCTAGGCCACAGCCGAACCTTGGCCTTTGTGAGCTCACGACATACCACATTGCCATGGAGCTGAGGGAGAATTCAAGGACTTTTCGAGAGAAAGGCTTTCACCTCGGTGTCCCACCTGACCCTGGAGGTCAAGTAATCCCCCTCCCACTCACTCACTCTTTGTCCCAGGCTTTGTGTCCCCCCACAGCCAGTGCAGCTCAGATCATAATGCCTTTTGGATGGCCATCAGTTGTCATGCAGGGCTTGTGTTCGGAGGACCATTGTTTACAGCTGGTCAGACATAAAGGAAGTGAATTAGTGGATGACGTCAAGAATCACGATGACAGGCTGGAAGACATTCAGGGTCATTAGGGCTCTTAAAAAAAACCTGAATACATAACAGTGGTGTGAACAGCAGGGAGAGTGTGAACTGTTAGGGCCCTTAAAAAACTCAAAAACCTGAATTAGCATTGGTGTTGTAAACAGCAGGTATGAATGAGAGAGAGAGAGAGAGAGCGAGAGAGAGAGAGAGAGAGAGAGAGAGAGAGAAATAGTGCCCCAGGGTAAAATGATCCCTTCTATTAGCAAACAAGGGGGTGGTGTTTTAAGGAATGTGGTGTAGGTGTGGCTGCTTTAGGACAGTATTTATAGTAACTGGAATGTTAAGAAGTGTGTGTGTGTGTGTGTGTGTGTGTGTGTGTGTGTGTGTGTGAGAGTGAGCGCATGCATTTAGGTGTCTGTGGTTCCTGGGATGACTGACAGACTCAAAACAAGAACAAAACAAGTCATGTGACTAATACAGCACAACAAACCAGACATGCACGTCGATGTGGGGAAATTCAGGTCTGGAGTTTTGTAAATTATGAATGTTTAATAATAACACATGTAAAGTGCAACTGATTATAGAAATGATCAACACGGGGCACTGGGGAGGACTTTACGCAGCAGGGACGAGCAGGGACGAGCAGAGGAAGTAACTGCTCCATTATAATGTTTGAAGGTCACTTTGATCCAGATGAGTGTTGAAAAATCTGGATGTAGAAGGAGAACAGAAAGTTCCTCCTATTATTGACACGCAATGTTAATCCTGATCAGTGGAACCATCACCGTCCCCCCAGTGCACTAACCGGGTCATCAAAGGCCGGCCGTGTCTCTCACTGTGCTGGAGGTTCATTTTGTAGAGGAGCTGCATAGCCATTGGCGTGTTTCTGCCCTGCGATGGCCTGGCGAGCTGTCCAGGGTGTACTCCGTTCTCGGCCGAGATGGGCGCCAGTCTCCCCGCGACCCTAATTGGGATTAAGCGGTTCAGAAAATGAATGAACGAATGAACGAATGAACGAATAGAGCCATCACAGTCACTTCATTGACATACTCCAGTTTTATTACACTGATAGGCCTTACTTGGTGGCACAGTGGTTTAGTAGTTATCACGTCCGCTACATAGCAAGAAGGTCCTAGATTTGAGTCCCAGGCTCGGCTGAGGTGGGCTCCAGCCTTTCCGCAACCATAATTAGGAATAAGATGCTTAGAAAATGAATGAATGATTTGGATGACTGTTGGAAGAAACCGATGTACTCAGAGGAAACCAATCACAGGTATAGGGATAATGTGCACATTCCACACAGAAATACCCCAATCCTGGGACTCGAACCTAGGACCGTCCTGCTATGATGCAGATGTGCTACCCACTGCGCCACAGTGCCGCCCAAAAATAAAGTGGAATAAATAAAATAAAACAAAGAAGCAGCTCTGCTTTATTCTGTCCATTTGACAGAAAGACTTTTATACTAGGATCACAATCACGGGTAGCAAATCCAAGGAGGAAATTCAACACGTTCCTGGAGTTGGTCAGAAGCCCTGAAAAGCCCGGAGACTCCTCCCACTTGTGCCCACGCATGCTCTATGTAAGAGTGTGTTCCTAATTACACTTCACTGAGCAACAGTTTCCAACATAAAGTGTCTATTGTAGTTGTGTTCCTCATTTCGGTGTCTGTGGGGCTGTATTTTTATTTATTTTTTCAATACCTGTGTTTTCTGGAAGCAGCTGAAGAGGACAGATGATGTAAAGACGCTCGTTTCAGCTGGAAATCCACAGGAACAGCCTGCCAGGACAGTAACAGTGAATAAATAACAATATCTAATCACTCAGCTACAATGCAGGAAGTTCGTGGAGCATTTGTCATACAGGATGTGCATCAGGTGGACACAGAATCGTTTAAATCTCAGTGTACCCATCGCTCTCCGGCGCCATGCAGAGGTAGATGGACCGGGTTTACGGGAGACGACGTTCCGGTGATTTCCTCTTTAAAGCTGCAGTAAGCCGTATCCACAAACTGTTATATTGGGTATAACGGTCATTACACAGCGACAGCAAGCAAAAAACACATAAGCTCTGAAAAAAATCCGTCATGTATGGTCACTGTAATCCTGTAAAAGCACCAACCAATCACTGTCTCATGACCTGCTGGGAAACAGCCAATCAAATGCTGGCATGTCTGTCCGGGAGGTGGGGTGTGATGTTTGCTTTGGAAGGGTCTCTGAGAGTAAGCTGTTCCAAATCTCCCCAGGGGTGTGAATATGAGTGTGAATGTGAATGGCTGCATGTGTGTTACCCTACGACGGAGCTGTTCAGGGTGTACCCCGCACTTTCGCAGTCGGCTCCCCGCAACCCTAATTCAGATGATATGCCTTAGAAAAACGAACAAATAAATGAAAAAAAAAAAATAGCAGCATGGTGCCTTAGTTGTTACCTCACAGAAAGAAGGTCCCGGGTTTGATTCCCAAGCTCAGCGAGGCCAATTTTGTGTGAAGTTATTGTGGGTTTCCTCCGTGTACTCCAGTTTCCTCCCACTGTCAATACATGCACATGAGGCTAATTGGCTGTTCTAGATTACCTCTAGTTATGTGTGAGAGTGCGAATGGTTGCATGTGTCTGTACCTGTGATAGACTGAGGTGTTTAGGGTGGACCCTAACTTCACCCAGAGTTGACTGATCTAGGCTCCAGCCTCCCCATGACCTTCTTAATATTAATAAATTCCACAAACCACACCTTGAACAGATCACTGGCCAATGACGTACTGATTTTTACTTTTGTTTTTATGTTTTTTACAAAGAGGATGATGACTACAGCTCAACCGTCCACTGTAAAAGATATCAGAATAACAGAATGTAATCCGTTCCGAGGGCAAGCTCATAAACTGAAAAGTTTGTTAGATTAAATAATTATTCAAATAAAAAAATAACAGAAAACCAATTAATCCATTCCAACCCCCCCCCCCAAACTCATATATAACCTGACACAAACACGTACTAATATAGATTTCACCTCATATATTAAAGATAAACATGTAAAAACAAGAAACATTTCATAATAATAATACATGTACACTAACATTAATAATAATTAATAATAAAAAAAAAAACAAGAATAAACAAGAAGTCAACTAACTCTTCCGATCATCGACTGTGGTGAAGATGTCTCCTGGGCAGGCATGAGGTGGTGTGTAACATAGGAGAAGGAGAAGGAGGAGAATTTTGTGCGTGTGCACGCTATGAATACCAGCAAGGAAAGGCTCGTGGTGAGCTCCCACAAGGCCAGTGCTTCTCAAATAGTGGGTGGTGTGATGCCAGGGGGGGCGCGGATGACCCTGGGGAACATGCTTATATGCTCTTTTGCCATACTGTACTGGAATTAAGTGTAATTGCACATCCTCTACAGTAGGTGGCTGTGTTGTCATTCTGAGCTGTCGTTCATGTCACCGTCACTCAAGCGCCATCTTGGATAGGTCCACCTGACCATTTCCCACCATCCGCCATGGCGCTCTCACTGTGTTCCCTATGGTGTACGAAAAAAGCACTGAGCAAACAATATGAAGTGCAGTAAACACTATAGTCTTGTGCGGGGCTCTCTTGGGGTTGGAATATTTTTTTCTTCCTATAGGGGGCATCACAGAAAATAATTGAGAAGCACTGCACAAGGCGTTCTCAGAGCACGGACGAATACACACAGAAGAATACGAGGCTAATTGGCCCGGAAAAGCCATCTCACCAGCAGAGCTCCTAAATCAAAAATTTTCTGGTTGGATGGGGCGGATTTTTGGTGGATCGAAGCTCATATCGGAAAATTTTAGTCAAAATAAGGAAAATAAGTCAAGGTACCTCTGTATATGTGTGTGTATATATATATATATATATATATATATATATATATATATATTTTTTTTAATATATGTATATATATATATATATATACACTATTAATCTCAGAAAGAAATTCCCAATATTGCTTTAGGAAGCCTGATTTAACCAAGTTAATTTCTGCAAACAAAGCCTGTTACTTTCTAGACTAATGAGATGTCCAACTGTGTAGGAATAATTTCCAGCACAGCACCACCCGGGCTCAAATGACTAGTGTGTTAGCCACCGTGTCAGGTTTCGGAACTTTTATGTAAATGTATCTCGTAAAAAGTTGCCATATACATCACCAAGCAAGTCATGTACTAAGAATAAGATCGAATCCCCTTGAGTGCTATTCTGAGTTGTAACTCTGTTATAAAGGTGGAGTCGTGTTTATTCAAATTTTCATCATCGCTGATTGGCGAGGAGTATAAATACATGAAAGAGTGAAGACTCCTGCGGTTTCAATTCCTCATCTTTGTTGTTACGTTGTGTTGGAAACGCCATTTTCGCTTCTCTAAACAGAAGTGTGGGTGAACTGAAGATGTGGTGTTTCATTTGTTCATTGTGGTGTGATACCAACATCCTGATGACACTGTAACGAGGTCTTACACGGCAGGAAGGGGGCACGAACATACACAGCACCCTTCACCCCTCCTCTGCACACTTCTTAATATGTTTAAATCAATACATCTTCCATTTCCTTTTCCTGATGAAGATGTCTGTGCCCGCCCCTCAGCTACTGTCAGTCGGTACACCAGATGGGGCAATCTGTCTCTTTCGAATAAAAGATAGAGAGAAGAATAGGAGTCAGAAATGTTCCATTTACCAACAAACCACCAGGCTATATATACACTGAATGCTGTATATTGCCCCATTTACCTATTATTGTGACACACCCACACCACCTGTCCACGCACATGCTTCTTCCTCTTTTGTCTGAGCTCATGGAGCCCAAACAGACTTTATACACTGATCCAGGATCAGCATTATGCATTTTCTTCTGTTCAACACCAAAGCCCCCTGCACAGAAAAATGCCTCAAGAACAGCACATGTGGCCTACGACCCTCACAGGAAGTGCAGGTGATCTCTTTTCCTGTACTCTGATCTAATGGAGACTGTGAGTGGTGGAGGCAAAATCGCAACCTGCCTACACAGTAATCAGGGATTCGAGCTCTGAAGTCTCAGATCTTACACACCTTTATCCTTCTGGGACTTTTTCTGAGCGACTTAAAATAGACAGGGGGGTTACAGCAACTGAGACTGAGGAAGTTATGAGACATCTTAGAGTGACGTCAGAAGTTAGCTAAAACAAACCAGATAGCGAGAGAGAGAGAGAGAGAGAGAGGCAGAGAGAGACAGAGAGAGAGACGGACAGACAAGTGGCATAGACAGACAATATATGAGAGACAAGGAAAAAGGCAGACAGAAAGAGAGAGAGACTGACATTCAGACAGACAGACGATGACTAACAGACAAAGATGCACAAGGCAGATAGAGTGAGGTATAGTGCAGATATATGGGCAACATGTGCAGACAGGATGTGGTGAAGGGACAGGAAACGCATCACATTGTCAAAGATATGCCACCCCAACTTTCCAGAAACATGCATTCTTTTATAATCATAACTACAATAATAATAATAATAATAATAATAATAATAATAATAATAATAAGCAACAGCAATTGTGTACAGAAACAAGATGCAGGAATAGGAGAGAGAGAGAGAGAGAGAGAGAGAGAGAGTGTGTGTGTGTGTGTTTATGTGTATGTGTGTCTATGTGTATGTGTGTGTATATATGTGTGTATGGATGTGTGTATGTGTCTATATGTGTGTATATGTATGTGTGTGTGTGTAATGCAGCCGTGGGGTGGGGTGGGGGGGGGGCACAAACCAGTGTCTGTCCCTCACGCCGGTCCCAAGCCCGGATAAATGCACAGGGCTGCATCAGGAAGGGAATCCGGCGTAAAACAAATGCCAAATAGAATATACAAATCACAAGAAATAATTTCATACTGGATTGGTCGAGGCCTGGGTTAACAACGACCGCCATCAGTGCTGTTAACCAACAGGGTGCTGGTGAAAATTGGACTACTGTTGGTCGAAGACGTCGAAGAAGGAGAGGCGGGAGGAGTGTCCGTAGGCAGAGAGAGAAGAGGAAAGGCATGAGTCGAGGACTGAGAGTAGGGACTTTGAATGTTGGAACTATGACAGGAAAAGGTAGAGAGCTGGCTGACATGATGCAGAGGAGGAAGGTGGACATACTGTGTGTTCAGGAGACCAGGTGGAAAGGTAGCAAGGCTAGAAGCATAGGAGCAAAGTTTAAGCTGTTTTATCACGGTGTGGATGGGAAGAGAAATGGAGTAGGAGTCATCTTGAAGGAGGAGTTTGTCAGGAATGTTCTAGAAGTGAAAAGAGTGTCAGAGTGATGAGTCTCAAGTTAGAAATTGAAGGCGTGATGGTCAATGTTGTTAGTGCTTATGCTCCACAGGCAGGATGTGAGCTAGAAGAGAAGGAGAGATTCTGGAGTGAGTTAGATGAAGTGATGCAGAGTACCCCCAGAGGTGAAAGAGTGGTCATTGGGGCAGACTTCAATGGACATGTTGGTGCAGGAAACAGAGGGGACGAGGAAGTGATGGGCAGGTTTGGTATCCAGGACAGGAACACAGAAGGACAGATGTTGATCGATTTTGCAAAAAGGATGGAAATGGCTGTGGTGAATACTTTCTTCTGGAAGAAACAGGAGCATAGGGTGACTTATAAAAGTGGAGATAAGAGCACACAAGTAGACTACATCTTGTGCAGGCGATGTAATTTGAAGGAAGTCAGTGACTGTAAAGTAGTAGTGGGTGAGAGTGTTGCCAAACAGCATAGGATGGTGGTGTGCAGGATGACGCTGTTGGTGAGGAAGGTGAAGAAGGCAAAGGCAGAGCAGAAGACAAAGTGGTGGAAGCTGAAAAAGGAAGAGTGTTGTGTTCTCTTCAAGGAGGAGTTGAAACAGGCTTTGGGTGGTCAGGAAGTGCTTCCAGACGACTGGACAACTACAACTAACGTGATCAGGGACACAGGTAGGAGAATACTTGATGTGTCATCTGGAAGATGAGTAGATAAGGAGACTTGGTGGTGGAATGAGGAAGTGCAGGAGTGTGTACAAAGGAAGAGGTTAGCTAAGAAGAAGTGGGGCATAGAGAGGACCGAAGAAAGTAAACAGGAGTACAGGGAGACAGCGTAAGGCGAAGGTAGCGGTGTCAAAGGCCAAACAGAGGGCGTATGATGACTTGTATGCTCGGTTGGAAAGTAAAGAGGGAGAAAAGGATTTATACAGTTTGGCGCAGCAGAGAAAAAGAGATGGGAAGGACGTGCAGCAAGTTAGAGTGATTAAGGACAGAGAGGGAAATGTATTGGCTGATGAGAGAAGTGTCCTGGAAAGATGGAAAGAGTACTTTGAAGAGCTGATGAATAAGGAAAATGAGAGTGAAAAAAGGGTGAAAGAGGTAATAGTCGAGGACCAGGAAGTAGCAAAGATTAGTAAGGGTGAAGTGAGGAGGGCATTGAAGAGGATGAAGAATGGAAAGGCAGTTGGTCCTGATGACATACTGGTGGAGGTATGGAAGTGTCTAGGAGAGGTAGCAGTAGATTTCCTGACAAGAACATTCAACAAGGTCTTAGAGAGTGAGAGGATGCCGGAAAAATGGAGAAGTGTGATGGTGCCCATTTTTAAGAACAAGGAAAACGTGGCAGGTGCAGAGGGATAAAGTTAATGAGCCATACGATGAAGTTATGGAAAAGAATAGTGGAAGTTAGACTAAGGGCAGAGGTCAGCATTTGTAAACAACAGTTTGGTTTCTTGCCAAGAAAGAACACCACAGATGCAGTGTTTGCCTTGAGGATGTGAATAGAGAAGTACAGAAAAGGTCAGAAGTAGCTGCATTGTGCCTTTGTGGATCTGGAGAAAGCATATGACAGGGTGCCGAGAGAGGTTAGCCTCAGCAAAACAGAATACATGTGTGTAAATGACAAGGACCCAAGAGGAACGGTGAGGTTACAGGGAGCAGAGATAAAGAAGGTGGAGGATTTTAAGTACTTAGGGCGGCTCAACAATCCAGAGCAATGGAGAGTGTGGAAAAGAGGTGAAGAAGCGTGTGCAGGCAGGTTGGAATGGTTGGAGAAAAGTGTCCGGTGTGATGTGTGATAGGAGGGTATCGGCAAGAATGAAAGAAAAATTGTACAAGATGGTGTTGAGGCCAGCGATGTTGTATGGTTTAGAAACAGTAGGTAAGGTAAGGTAAAGTCTGTGGGATTTTTACACCCAAGCCTAGAAGCTCATCAGGCTGGTGCTTGTAACGGTTTCTGTAGCATTAAGCGACCAGGAGTCCAACTCCTCCTGGATGGGATGCTAGTCCATTGCAGATTACCGTCCCAGTATATTGTATTGGTACACATTTATACTGTTGGGTGAACAGAGGCACACTTGTGGTTGAGACCTTGCCCAGGGGTCTTAGCACAGTGAGGGTCTCAGTGGGAATCGAACTCACAACCTCCCAGTCATGAGCGCAGCACCCTAACCACTACATCACCAGCCCCTTTAGAAACAGTGGCCCTGGGGAAAAGACAGGAGGCAGAGCTGGAGGTAGCAGAGATGATAATGTTGAGGTTCTCTTTGGGAGTAACGAGGATGGATAGGATCAGGAATGAGTACATCAGAGGGACAGCACATGTAAGACGTTTTGGAGATAAAGTCAGAGAGGCTAGATTGAGATGGTTTGGACATGTACAGAGGAGGGATAGTGAGTATATTGGTAGTAGGATGCTGAGGTTGGAACTACCAGGCAGAAGGCCTAGAGGACGATCAAAGAGACGATTCATGGATGTGGTGAAAGAGGACATGAAGGTAGTTGGTGTAAGAGAAGAAGATGCAAAGGATAGGGTGTGATGGAGGCGGATGGATCGTTGTGGCGACCCCTGAAAGGAAAAGCAAATGTATGTGTGTGTGTGTCTATGTGTATGTGTATGTGTGTGCATGTATGTGTGTGTGTATCTATGTGTATATGTATGTGTGTATGTGTCTATGCATATGTATGTATGTTTGTGTGTGTTTGTGTGTGTATGTGTGTGTGTGTGTGTGTGTGTGTGTGTGTGTGTGTGTGTGTGTGTGTGTCTATGTGTAATGTGTGTGTATGTATGTGTGTCTATTTGAATGTGTATGTGTGTGCATGTATGTGTGTGTATGTGTATATATGTGCATGTTTGTGTGTATGTGAATGTATGTGTATGTGTATATGTGTATGTTTGTGTGTATGTGAATGTATGTGTATGTGTATGTGTGTGTTTGTGTGTGTATGTCTCTAAGTGTGTGTATGTGTCTATGTGCATGTGTTTGTGTTTGTATGTGTGTATGTATATGTATGTTTGTGTGTGTGTATGTGTGTGTGTGTGTGTGTGTGTGTGTCTATGTGTATGTGTGTGTGAGAGAGTGCTTGTGTGTATGTCTGTATGTACGTGTATGTGTATGTGTGTATGTATGTGTATGTGTATGTGTGTGTTTGTGTGTGTATGTCTCTAAGTGTGTGTATGTGTGTCTATGTGCATGTGTGTGTGTTTGTATGTGTGTGTGTATATGTATGTATGTATATGTATGTGTGTGTGTGTGTGTGTGTGTGTGTGTGTGTGTGTGTGTGTGTGTGTCTATGTGTGTGTGTGTGTGAGAGAGTGCTTGTGTGTATGTCTGTATGTACGTGTGTATGTGAATTATGTGTATGTGTATGTGTGTGTTTGTGTGTGTATGTCTCTAAGTGTGTGTATGTGTGTGTGTTTGTATGTGTATGTGTATGTGTGTGTTTGTGTGTGTATGTCTCTAAGTGTGTGTATGTGTGTGTGTTTGTATGTGTGTGTGTATATGTATGTTTGTGTGTGTGTATGTGTGTGTGTGTGTGTGTGTGTATGTGTATGTGTGTGTGTGTGTGTGTGTGTGTGTGTGTGTGTGTGTGTGTTTGTCTGTGTGTGTAAGGAAGAAATTAGAAACAAACTGTACACACTGACATGTTGGAGTGTTTCTTCCGGGTACACCGGTTTCCTCCCACAGTACAAAGACATGCACATTAGAAACTGGCTGTTTCATATTAGTTGTGGAAGTGAGTGTGAACAGCAGTATGTGTGTCGCCTGTGATGGTCTTGTAAGCTGTTCAGGGTTGACCTTGCCTTCACCCAGGGTCGGCTGTGAAAGGCACCGGCCTCCCCGAACCACAACTTTAGTACCAGGAATAAACAGTTTGGGAGTGATTTGTAAAATATGAAGCCAGTGAGTAAAGCTTTCAACTTCAAATATATTGGTTTCCTGTAGTCTTGTCTTCATTTAAAATGTCTTCCATATACATCATGTGACCAAAAGTATGTGGACACATGACCATCTCCCCTATATACGGCTTTCCACAAACTGTTGCCACAATATTTTAAGGATGCTATGTGTTAGCATTAGGATATAGTTATTAAATTATGATATCCTTGTATGTACTACATCAGGGGTCGGGAACCAATAGCTCGCAATGTGACTGTATCTGGCTCTCAGACAAATCAGGTGGCCTTTCTTAACAGAGTAATGAATACACAATTTCACTGTCATGTAAATAAAAATACAAAAAAAGACCATCAAATTAAGCAAAAACAGAAGAATAAATCTCACGCATTTAAATCTATACATCTATTTTCAATGCCACGTCGTGGTGCGCAGTGGAGAGCCAATCCTTTCTGTACGCCAGTGTGTGGGCGGGTCGGATACCTTGAAACTCTAATTTTATTGGATTATGACGGCCACAGACTGTGCGAGTTGTTTTTGAGTAAAGAGATAAATTTTCCTTGTTTTTGATCAGCTCATTTCCACGAAGCCAAGCACAGCTGGCAAGCAAACACAAATAGACAGACATGAAAAAAACTTCAACCCGCAGACCAGCTGATTGGCAAAACTTGGGACGCGCTTCCTGTCACATAAACACTGCAGCGAAACCATGCAGCACCAGAAATCACATTAATAAATAACTTCATTATGACAATGGCATTTTAAATAAATTCAGTCTTATACTCTCAAATTGTTGGTCTTCTTTTTCAATTTATTGTATTCAGTGTGTGTATATATATATATATATATATATAAAATCTTCTTATTTTACTTTCGGCTGCTCCCTTCAGGGGTCGCCACAGCAAATCATCCGCCTTCACCTCACCCTGTCCTCCGCATCTTCTTTTCTGACTCCAACAACCTTCATGTCTTCCTTCACCACATCCATAAATCTCTTCTTTGGTCTTCCTCGAGGCCTTCTGCCTGGTAGTTCCAACCTCAGCATCCTACTGCCAATATATATATTAATAAAAAGCATTAAGAGCCTTGCTCAAGGGCCTAACAGTGGTGGTGGTACTGGGGATTAACCTCCAAACCTCAGATCAGTAACCCATTGCCTTAATCACTGAGCCGCCACCACCACTCCTACTAGAACTGCTAGAATTAAGAGGCCCAAACCTGAAGCAGTATATAAACCGGTACACAGATCAAGCTCCATGGAGAGACATGGTTTGTGAAGGTTGGTGTGGAAGAACGTAAGTGTCCTTGAGTGCACTGGGCCCTAACTTCAACCCCACCAGAACCCCTTTCATAAGAATTCTTGCCCAACATCAGCGTATGACCTCGATAATGTTCATGTCTGATCGGCAAATCTTCACACTTACACAGCCTATCCTGTGCATGTGTTTTGGACTGTAGAAGGAAACCAGAGTTCCAGGATTAAACCCATGTAAACTCAACTCGGAAACACGCACTCAGCCTGGGGATCGAACCCAGGACCTTCTTGCTGTGAGGGGTGAGTTTTAAATGTGGCAAAACAATGTGAGCAGTAGGTGAAGACCTGCAGTGAGTAACGTGTAATAAGCGTATATTGCGAAACACGACAACCCGAAAGCGACAGACTGGCTAGACGGTGAAACACGACCCGCTGCTGTGAACTTTTAAACTTTTTAAAAATCTTGCCGGTTGCTGGCGAACCTCATCAAATTGTCAAAATTGTGCCGCTGTGGTCCAACATGGTTTAGAACTGTACTGAACCTCCATCAGAACCATCCCTCTGTGTTTAACACATTGCTAACAGTAGAGGCTCCTTCCATAAATATCACAATATTAATATTTAATTTTATTATTATTTAATTTAGTAAGCTGATATAACCGGACACTTCAGCAGCCACCACATCAGGAGTTAAATTGTACTTTAGATTAAAAACATATTCATAATTAGTCGGCTTACTGCTTCCTGTCAGAAACTCTGCTACTTTACTCCCGCATTGCTTGATCAGTCCTGGAGGTTTAAACTCGGGCCCGGAGAGACGAGATCGGTTCTTCTGGTGCCGCTGGAAGTCGTAGACCGTGTACCGAAGGCGAATGGCTCCTGAGCGTTTTGTGGGAAACGATGGGAAGATCAAAGTGTGTTGAGTGGAAACAGAAATAAATTTCTCCGCAGACATAATAAAGTTGTTTTGGTATCAGAGGCGGCCTTTTGAGAGTGATTAGAGGATTTATTTGGCACCAGATGTTTTTTGTAATCCTTGAAAACGAGGAGGTGATGTGCTCATAGGAAACGTTAGATTAACACATGCTGTTGAAGGTCACGCTGAAATGGAAGTTCGCATTCGATTCTGATTGTGATAATTAAGACAGGACTCTGTGGGTGAAGTTGTAATGCTTCCCGTGTCTGATCCAAAGAGTAATAAAATAGGGACAGTAATATTCATTCATTCATTCATTTTCTGAAACCACTTAATTCTAATTAGGGTCACAGACATGGGGCAGTGGTGGTCTAGTGGTATAGGGCGCTGGATCGCTGATCCAAAGGTTGGGGGTTCGAGTCCCACTCTCCACAAGGTTGTCACTGTCCCCCCCCCCCCAGTGCATTAACTGGGTTATCAAAGGCGGGCCATGTCTGTCACTATCTATGGTGAGAGGTTCATGTAAAAGAACCATTGCTGACTTTCGTAAAGAGGAGCTGCAAAGCCGTCAGCGTGTTTCTGTCCCTTGCTAAAAAGGGTTGTGACAGGAAGGCCATCCGACCTAAAAACCTCTGCCAAATCAAACGTGCGAATCAGATGATTCGCTGTGGCGACTCCCGAGTAAAAAGGGGAAAAAGCCGAAAGGAAGACAGACAAGGTCACAGACAGGCTGGCACCCATCCCAGCCGACTCCGGGGGAGGGCAGAGTACACCCTGGATGGCTCACCAAGCCATCACAGGGCGGAAACACACTGACGGCTATGCGGCTCCTCTTGTCGAAAGTCAGCAATGGTTCTTTTACATGAACCTCTCACCATAGACAGTGAGAGGCACCGCCGGCCTTTGATAACCCAGTTAGTGCACTGGGGGAACAGTGACAATCCATGGAGAGTGCGACTTGAACCGCCAACCTTGGGATCAGTGATCCAGCATAGAGTGTAATGGACATTACACTCAAGAACATAGAGATTCTCGGTGACTCTATGAGGGTGGGCGGGGCAATATGCTGGGCTGGGATTGGAGGGGAGGTGCAACCTCCTTTTGGCAATCGTGGCTTTATAATAAAAAAGTGAATTCAGGACCAAAGGGTCAGTGGTTCGGTGCCCAGAAAGGCTGGAAAAATGAAAAGACACCCCACCCCAACCCCCTTCCTTCACCTTTACACCCTGGAGCAGGGAACCTAACCCTCATCTGCTGTCTGGGTACCCACTACTCGTGTGTGTGTGTGTGTGTGTGTGTGAGAGAGAGAGAGAGAGAGAGAGAGAGAGTATGTGTGAGAGAGAGAGTGCGTGTGTGCTCATGCTCACGTTTGATGGTTTAATACAGAACCAAAATTCCCATGCAGGGTTAGTATAGTATATCATCATAATAGTATGTGGCAGTGGAGGCCTGGTGGTAAAGGGCGCTGGATCGCTGATCATAAGATTTCGGGTTTGAGTCCCACTCTCCACAAGATTGTCACTGTCCCCCCTAGTGTAAAAAGGCCAGCCATGTCTCTCACTGTGTATAACCCCCATTTCACTGGACTATGGCATGCAAGAATCATGTAGCGGAAAAGTGCGGAACGCAGTTTACAAAAGAGCTTTGGCATTTTTACACGGAAAATGGCTGAAAATCCTACGGAAAAGTGGAAATTCTTACATTCCCGGAATGCATGTGCGGAACAGGTACTGCAAAGTACGCCAAAGTGACCCCATGGAACATGTTCAAAAGCACGTTCACGGAATATTTTGGCCTGCCGGAAGCATACGGTAGTGGAGGAAGACTTTGGCAATAACTACGGAATCACACGGAATGACACGTAAGATGAGGGAATCATTGCGGAACGTTTGCGGATGACAACATTTTTGCTTCCGTAAGTCTGCCGTGCTCCAGTGAAATGGGGTATATGGTGAGAGGTTCATGTAAAAGAACCATTGCTAACTTTCGTAAAGAGGAGCTGCAAAGTCGTCGGTGAGTTTCTGCCCCTTGCTAAAGGGTTGTGTCTTGAAGGGCATCCGACCTAAAAACCTATGAACCAAATCAAACGTACAAATCATTTGCTGTGGCGACTCCTTGGTTCTGTGGATGTGACTAACTTTCACGGCGCATACATCAGAGTTTGCATATAAATAACATGATGCAATATATGCCACATTTTATGATGTAAACCTAAATTGGGGTTCCCTGTTTGACAATCCACCCGAATCCACCAATCATGAGTGAGCATTCTCCTCAGTTCTCACAGTCACTGCAGAAATGCATCATCCCATTGAAACCAGGTCTGGTGTGAGGCCTGGCACTGGATCCGACAGGGTTCCTCATGGAAACACCTGTTTACCACTGAAAACACATTCAACCCAGACTGTCAGCAAATGTTGACTTTTCATAAGCCTTACAGTTCATCCAGAGATGACCCCACCCCCCACTTACCATCTACTCAATTCAAAGGAACAATATCCATTCTATTCATTCACTGTGTTCGCTCCATTCTATTCCTCTCTACTCACTTCAGAGACAGTTTCAGGTTTAATCCTCTCCGCAGCAGGTGAGTAAACACAGGCACTCAGAGCACAGAGGATAGTCGTGTTCGTGACGTGTCGGTACGAGCTGCGACACCCAGCGTAGCCTCTCTGACTGGTTTACTCTTCAATCTCAGAGAAAGACCAAAGTTTGATCTTTAGACTTCGGGCAACATTTGGAGTCATCCATTCATCCTCTAAGCCACTGAAAGCTAATTAGGGTCAGGGGGAGGCTGGAACCCATCTCAGGCAAGTCTGGGCAAGGTACAACCTGGACAGCTCACCAGGCCATCGTAGGACCAACACTCACACCTAGGGGTGATTTGGAGCAGTAAATCAGCCTACTGTGTATGTCTTTGGACTGTGAGAAGAAACCAGAGTACCTGAAGGAACCCAACACCGGCATGGGGAGAACATGCAAACTCCGCACAAAACACACAAACTGGGAATCAAACTACGACCTTCTTGCTCTGAGGCGGACATGTCAACCACTACACTGTGGTGCTGCTCACATGTAACATTCTCAATTTTATTGTAATACAGTAGGCCCTCAATATTCGCTGGGGTTCGGTTCCGGCCCCTCCCGCGAATGAAGATAATCCACAAGTTCTATACCTGGAAGTAAAACCCCATGAATCATGTCACATGCGCGAATGAGCAACGAAGGTAAAATACTGTGTATCTATTACATGCGCTAAAATATGCTTCTTAAACACATTCTATAAACATTCTTCCTCATTAATACAGTATTAATGTAGTAAAATGTAGTAATCATTAAGAAAAACCTTTCACTTTTCACTGTTATATTTCTTGATAATAAAATATGAACATTATACAGCATACTGTTGAAAAGCACTCGTATTAAAGTCTTTTTCAATTAGTTTCAATTAGAAACCGAATTTAATGTTTAGAATGTTTGTGCGTGAGATTTTATGTTCTTTAGCATGTTTAACAAACAATACCAAAAGGATAAACTTTATTATGTTTCATGTCCTTTTACATTGAACTTGGAGTGACGTCTCCAAGATGGCGACATCACAGTGTTCTCTCAAATTGTTTCTTTGTTCATTTTAATTTGTTTTATTTGTTGTTTTGTTTGTTCATGGTTTGCACTATGCTCGTCCATGACCGGTCAGCCACCCTACAGCTATGAGATCGGAGTCTTCGGGCAACTAAGCACACAACAACTCCTATTGTGAGCTAATATGTTATGGTAGTTCAATGCTAGCTGCACCCCAGCTAACAATAAGCCCAGGTGGGGAGGGGCTGAATGACGACTCTGGCACTTAGGATCGCAGGGGATGAAGGCCGTGTAGCCGGCTGGTGCAATCGCCTCATCGGGTGAACTCTCCTCGAGCCATGTTTCACCGAAACACAGCATGGAGCAGTCCTGTAGATCCCTCTGTGCTGCAATCTGAGCAGGAAGCTCATCCATCTTGTTTCGCAGGGACTGAACATTTTCAAGCAGTATGACCGGAAGTGCTAACCTTCCACTTCCAACCAATCACCGGAGACTCTGAGAACTCCGTCTGGGCTTATTGTTAGCCGAGGTGCGGCTAGCATTGAGCTACCATAGCATATTAGCTCACGAAAGGAGTTGTTGCGTGCTTAGTTCCCTGAAGCTGAAGCTGCTCATAGCTGTAGTAGGGTGGACCGGTCATAGACGAGCATAGTGCAAAACATGAACAAACAAAACAAATTAAAACGAACAAAGAAACAATTTGACTCTGAGAACTCCGCGACATCACCCTCAAGGCAGCGCCATCTTGGAGATGTCACTCCAAGACGTCACTCCAAGTTCAATGTAAAAGCAC
>CM045738.1:49954796-49959796 GCA_024760905.1 Plotosus lineatus
TGCATGGAGGAGGAGCCGAACACTCCATGGGTTCTTCTCGAGTACATTTTTTATTAACAAATTCTACTTACTACTGAACTACTAATAGTAATAAACATACTATCACTAGTAGGGCAGTGATGGCCCAGTGGTAGGAGGCTGGATTACTGATCTGAAGGTTGAGGGTTCAAGCCCCACTATCGCTGGGTTGTCTTTGTGGTCCCCCCAGTGCACTAACTGGGTTATCAGGGTTTGGTGATGGTTCACCCTGTCTGTGGTGGAGGTTCATGTAGAAGAACCACTGCTGTTATCCGTGAAGAGGAGCTGCACAACCGTCAGAGTGTTTCTACCCTGTGATGGCCGGGCGAGCTGGTCAGGGTGTACTCTGCTCTTGTGCCGAGATGTGTGCTGTAGTTTTTCCTTTATTATTGCTAGAAGTTCCAACCAGGACAAATAAAGTCCAATCTAATATTTCTTCATGTTACATATCATAAACTTGGAGAAAATTATCTGGTAAACAGTTATATGTTGTTTTGGACTACAACAACCAGCTTGATGTTCCCATCACTACAGTTCTAGATTTCTTTCAATCACATGAAGCTTCCCATACTCACGTCTCTGAGAACCAACTGCTACTACAGAAATGATAACGCGGCAGAACAAGTGCATGACTATAACACGGTGTGTTACGGGTGGTGCTGGCACTTTCTTTGGTGTTTTCCAGAAACATCAGAGAAAGTGGAACAGCATTATGATTACACCACGTCTCTATTCGTGTGTTTCTGAACTGCTCGTTGGTTCAGGCTCTGTGTCTCTGATCTCTGCTGCATTTTTTATTTGGAGGTCAGGATGTTGACTCATCAGGGTTTTCTCACTGCTCCAAGGGAAGAAAGTCACAGCGTAGAGAGCAGAGCTCCAGAACTACGTACAGTTCTCCAGCGTCTTTTCCTGTTTCTTGAATACCACGAATGTCCAGCTGTGAAAATTCCTGTCACTTTAGGTCATCCACATGGACTCCAACCGCCAGCCGTTCTTTTATTTTCGTGTAACGTTACTCTACGGCTACTAAATACACATTTTGCAGAACAGCACTGGATCCATTCATACTTTTAAAGATGGTCAAATTTCTTCTCGTCAAATCCTTCATGCTTCTAAATATACTCACTGATATATATATATATATATGTATACACACAATGGTACCTTGACTTATGAAATGAATCGGTCCTGAGGGCGAGCTCGTAAATCAAAAAGTTCATTAGATAAAACAAAAATCCTCATCAGAAACAATAGAAACCAGTTCATCCGTTCCAATCCCCTCCCAAACTCAAATAACCTTCTAAAAACATATATATGTAACCTCATATTCATTCATTCATTCAGGGTTCCAGGGTTCGGGTTGCGGGGGCAGCAACCTAAGGAAAGAGGCCCAGACATCCCTCTCTCCAGCCACTTCCTCCAGCTCTTCTGGGGGGACATCGAGGCATTCCCAGACAAGCCAAGAGACATAGTCCCTCCAGCATGTTCTAGGTCGACCCAGGGGTCTCTTCCCGGTTGGACAAGCCCGAAACACCACACCAGGGAGGCGTTCGGGAGGCATTCTAAACAAATGCCCGAGCCACCTCAGCTGGTCCCTCTCAATGCGGAGGAGCAGCGGATCTACTTCGAGCTCTCCCCGAATAGTAGAGCTTCTCACCTTATCTTTAAGTGAGAGCCCTGACACTCGGCAAAGGAAGCTCATTTCAGCCGCTTGTATCCGTGATCTTGTTCTTTCTGTCACCACCCAAAGCTCATGACCGTAGGTGAGGGTTGGAACGTAGATCGACTGGTAAATTAAGCTCAGCTCCTTCTTGACTACGATGGACCGGGACAGGCTCCGTTTAACAGCAGAGGCTGCAGCGATCCGTCTGTTGATCTCTCGCTCCATCCTTCCCTCACTCGTGAACAAGACCCCAAGATACTTAAACTCCTCCACCTGGGGCAGGACCTCATTCCCGACCCGGAGAGTGCATTCCACCCTTCTCTGACAGAACCATGGCCTCGGACTTGGAGGTTCTGATGTTCATTCTGGCCGCCTCGCACTCGGCTGTGAATCGCTCCAATGATAGCTGGAGGTCCTGGCCTGATGAAGCCAAAAGGACAAAATCATCCGCAAACAGTAGAGATGGGATCCGATGGCCACTAAACCAGAACTACTCAACGCTTCGGCTGCGCCTAGAAATTCTACCCATAAAAATTATAAACAGAATCAGTGACAAAGAACAGCTTTGGCGGACTCCAACCCCTTAACCTAATATATTAATGATAAACATATAAAAACAATAAATATTTCCTAATAATAATAATAATAATAATACATATACATTAACATTAATAATGATTAATAATAAATAATAATAAAACAAGAATAAACAATAACTCAACTATACCTACCGATCACTGACTGCAGCAAAGATGCCACGTGAGCGCGAAGATGTCACGTGGGCAGGCCGGAGGTGGTGCGTAGCAGAAGAGGAGAAGGAGAATTTTGTGCATGTGCATGCTACGAATGCCAGCAAGGAAAGGCTTGTGGTGAGCTCCCACAAGGCCAGTGCTTCTCAAATAGTGGGGGTATGACCCTGGGGAACATGCTTTTTTGACATACTGTACTAGAATTAAGTGTAATTGTGCAGCCTCTACAGTAGGTGACAGTGGCGCTGTCACCGTGTTCCCTATGGTGTAGGGAAAAAGCACCGAGCAAACAATATGAAGTGAAGCAAACACTATTTATAGTCGCGCGTGGGGTGCTGTGGGGGGGGGGGGGGGGGGTTTCTTCCTATAGGGGGCATCACAGAAAATAATTGAGAAGCACTGCACAAGGCGTTCTCGGAGCGTGGAGGAATACACGCAGAAGAATACGAGGCTAATTGGCCTGGAAAAGCCATTTCCCCAGCAGAGCTCGTAAATCAAAATGTTTCTGGTTTGGTGGATTGAAGCTTGTGTCATGGAAAATTCATTATAAAAGACACTCGTAAGTCAGGGTACCACTGTATATATACAGCATATATAAAGCTGGGGGGGAGATCCACAGTAGGATAAATGGGCCTAAAAATATCTACTGCTGCTTCTATGTGTGCTGAATTCAGTGTGAAACGCAGCACACCCATGTAATGATGTTGGGGATATTCAGACAGTTCTTCGTGCATTCGAGTGCTATAATGTGACGATGCTATAATGTGATGATTAGTTGAGAACAGTTTGAGAACAGAGCAGACTGATGCAACAAGTCTAACATGTGAGCTGTGGGGTGGTTGGTGGGGGGTGGGGGTGTTGTGAGGAAGACACAGGAAGTTGGTGGTTAAACGTTTGCACGCTGTCAGTTTTTTCCATTCACTCGAGTCCCATGATCAGGGAGGTGTACTCCAAACATGTATACCTCAATCCTCATGCGCTTCGTCCTGCGACTGGGACACCTGTCTGTCACGGGGAGCCACGCAGAACCGGTTCCCCTCTTGACATGTTTTGGGGAAGCAGGAAGAAAGCACAGAGCCCAGAGAACACTATGCAGTAAGCGTGTGAAACTCAGGGGGTTTTATAAACTGTAAACAAGTCGGTATTCTGTGCTTTAATAACCAGAGAAAATTGAACAGAAGACGCGCGAGGATTCCCTGCGTGCTCACTGCACCCGTAACTGTCTTCACAAACAGTACAAGCTGCAGGAATACAATCCGCTTGTTTCATTTTGTAAACACACAAAGCAGATTTAATACCGTTCAATGCAAACGTGGGACATTTGAAAACGAAGCTTTTATGCATCCTGATCCCTGAACATGGGATTTTATTTTCTGCTGCTGCACAAAACACCAAACTGCAGCTTTACTTCCTCTGAATATGAAATAAACATGCAACAGTACGCAGCTTTTTATTAACCTGCTTAACATGCAATTTAAAATTGCAAACTAAACAAGAAGTAAAGGACAAAATCTCAGATATTGCACAAAAAAAAATCCCTTTATCAGTGGGTTTTTAAATAATTTAATAAAAGCAACCCCTTTTTAATCTTTTTTTTTTTGCATGTAAAGTTCACGTAGATACAGGCACATGAAATAAAACAAAATCAGCCACAGAGTCTTTCTGAACGTGATGCTCAGTGACTGCTGCACCTTGGTAAACATCGCCATCTTGAGGAGAGTCAGAGTGCAGAACATTTCATTTCAGGACTTGTCCACTGTCTATGAATCTGTGTTGCACTGCCAAGTTATCCCGTGTCCACAGGATCGTCCCTTCGTTATTGTTATTGTTTTGGTAAACTACCATAGAACCAGAATGAGCAGCTGTAACCTAAAGGTTAGAGACGCAGCTTTAAGATTAAAAGGTCACGGGTTCGATTCCTTAACCAGCATGAAAAAAACGTGTGGTGGTGGTGGTGGTGCTGGTTGTGGTGGTGGAGCAGCACCTTCCCTTCCTCCACATAAAATGGCTGAAGTGCTTTTGAGCAAGGCACCTAACCCCCAACTGCTCTCCGGGTGCCCCAGTGTGTGTGTGTGTGTGTGTGTGTGTGTGCGCGCGCGCGCATGTGCATGTTTGCTCACTTTAGATGGTTAAATGCAGAGGAAATCATTTCCCTTCTGGGATTAATACATTAAATTAAAAAAAGATGTAGAACAGGTGAATGAGAAATACTAAGCCTATGAGTATATCACTGACAATGAAGGATTAAACATCTGATATTCACTAGTGAATCTTCAGCTTTAATGGGCGGAGGAGAAAACCACTGTAATCACAGAAGCACACCCACTGTAATCACAAAACCCCACCCACTGTAATCACAAAACCCCACCCACTGTAATCACAGAACCCCACCCACTGTAATCACAAAACCCACCCACTGTAATCACAAAATCCCACCCACTGTAATCACAGAACCCCACCCACTGTAATCACAGAACCCCACCCACTGTAATCACAAAATCCCACCCACTGTAATCACAGAACCCCACCCACTGTAATCACAAAATCCCACCCACTGTAATCACAGAACC
>CM045738.1:49964796-49979796 GCA_024760905.1 Plotosus lineatus
GACCGACCTCCCACCGGTTTAAACACGTGGATGCCGTCCAAACAAGTGAAGCTGTTTTACATTCGAAATTTTACAAACCACATGAAGGCCATGAGTGACGACTCATCCCTTCCCCAGCGCACACATTCCTCGCTGGTACAGGGATTAAAGATGCAGAACTTGACCTAGTTGAACTCCAGTATAATTTGTGCACCCTGCAGTCACATGCCTTGTGCGGTGGTACGCTATTCACTTGCTGATCGTTTCTTTCCAGCGCAGCAACAAGTGAAATCAGATCAGGTGAGTAAGATGGAAAATCTTCTACCTTTAATGAAACAGACCAATTGAGACTTTCACTGACACTTTGGACGAGGTCGAAGACTCTGTCTAGACACCGTGTCCTCTAACGCACACCGGAGCCTTCACCCCCACGCGTTTAAGGTTTTTGTTCTGACTGACACGCCGGAATCCACTTAGGTTTACGCTCGAGGCCGCATTTCACTCAGACACTCGAACTTTAATCCGACGTTACATGGCCAACTCAAAACAACACTATTTCATTCATTCATTTCTGAACCACTTAATCCTAATTAGGGTTGTGGGGAGGCCAACTCTGGGTGAGGGCAGGGTACACCCTGGACAGCTCACCAGGCCATCACAGCACCGACACTCACACAACCATTAAAACTCCAACTCACACCTATTGGTGATTTGGAGGGCCCGAGCAGGGAATCAAACCCAGCACCCTCTTGCTGTGAGGCGAACGTTCTAATCAATATGCCACCCCCCCCCACCCCTGCCCCCCCCCCAACAATATTACACACAACTTTATGTCATCATTCAGTTTCTGAATCGTTTGATCCTAAACAGTTTACTGTGCATGTCTTTGTACTGTGGGAGGAAACAACAAATCCTGGAGAAAAGCCACACAAGCGCAGGGAGAACATGCCATACAGTAACGCCCGAGCTGGGAATCAAACCCAGAACCTTCTTGCTCTGAGGCAACTGAAAACTGAAATTATGCCCACTAATACCTCAAAGACCCAGAAAAAGACCAAGAAAGCACCCCCTTATTATCACTGGGAATTCTATACTCTGTAGTCTGTTGGGTCCATATGCAAAAGTTCGAGAACATTAGCATTCATCAACATTACCTTATAAATAATCCAGCATAGAACAAAGATTGGACAGCTGCACATTGCCGCTGCTGTAGTTTCAGGTGTTTTACTCCCCTCAGAGGCCCTCTACTGGCCTGGAGCCCTTAGTGGTTGCCTGCTGTGCCTGTTGGCAAGTTGAACCTCCACCTTTAATATTATTTATACCCAAAACTCAAAAGTGCAGATAGAAGCTGCCCCAAGGCTTCAGTCTGCGTTCCTAAAGTTCCCCATTCAGTTCCAGATTATTAAATAAATATGTAATACAGCCGTATATGTTGTCTTTCTGAAATTATTAGTTTTCTCCTGTATGTGAGTGTTAATGTGCCCTGCGCAGGCCACCATGATATTAATAACATCACCATCTTTATTAGAGTATTTCTCCTGAAATCGTTTCCCTTGTTCTGTTTGTTATCACTCGATCTCAGACTTTTCCACTTTCTACCAACCGCTGTTGTGCTGCCAAGTTATTACACATATACACGCCATAATGTTACTGTTATTGTAAACATACAGAACCAAAACAAGATGAAGGGCAGCTGAATAAGAGACACTACGCTCCTGAGCTGGGGTCACATATACAGTACATACATATATCCTACATACACATATATACACATACCTCTATACACATATATACACACATACCTCTATACACATATATACACACATACCTCTATACACATATATACACATACCTCTATACACATATATACACAGACCTCTACACCAGTGCTTCTCAATTATTTTCTGTCACGTCCCCTCTAGGAGGCAATCAGTGGAGAAAGAAATGAAGGAAGTAGGATGGACATGGGGACAGGTGCAGGGATGGGCACAAGACAGACAGCATTCTCAGTATTATCAGTACGACGAGGATAAGTAAGTAAGTACACATATACACATACTGTGCCTATATATACACATATACACACACGTACATATATATATATATATATATATATACATATATCCTACATACACATATATACACACATACCTATATATGCACACATATATACACATACCTATATATACACATATACACTCATATATCCTACATACACATATATACACACATTCCTATATATATACACACACACACACACACATCATAGACTTCATTGATAATAGTGATAATTGATAATTCCAACAAGCACTTAACAATGAAATGTTAATATATCTGGATGGCACCTAGGCGAAGGGGTTAGCATGTCTGTCTCACAGCAAGAAGTCCGTGATTTCAGGTGTTTCTGTGTGGTGCTTGCATGTCTTCCTCTGAGAATGCAGGTTTCCTCCCACAGTCAGAAAACATGCGCATTAAGCTGCTTTACTGTTCCCAATTGCCCCGTTGTGTGAGTGGAAATGGTTGCGTGTGTGTGTGTGTGTGTGTGTGTGTGTGTGTGTGTGTGTGTGTGTGTGTGTGTGTGTGTGTGTGTGTGTGTGTGTGGTTTTAACCCTGCAACAACCTGCTCCTTCTAGCTGCAAGTAACAGAGTAAAAACCTTCATGTTTGTTAACAAAAGACAAAAATAGTCCAGGACATGCCTACCTTAAAGTACTCTGCAACTCTACAGCCTGGCTACACCCAACATCTCAGATTTAAAACCGCTTCATCAAGCACTTCAATAAGCACTAATTTAAAGTGGGCCTGGAGTGAATTAGCATTATTCGCTATTAAAAACAGTCACGAACAACATCAGTGCTTCCTTTTGGTAACATCAGTTGATGCCCCTTGTGAAAATGGGCCCGAATGTCACCGTTCTAGACGTGCTCAGAGACATGTCACCTTTCTGATTGGCTGTTCCAACTTGGTTGTGAAGCAAACTCGTCGGATTGGCCAGTCTACGTCACTGACCATGTGCATCATAACACATTATGGTCCAGTGCTGAGGTTCACAAACAAAAAGTGCAGAAATCAGGCAAAACATTTATTTTTGTTCCTAAACCAACAGATGACAAGAAGCTGTCATCAAAATATCAGCTGCAGAAGATGCTTCTGATTCGCCGTCACGCTTGTCTCTGCAGCGTCTCATCCTCAGAGTCACTAGAATGTGACGTCTCTCTGTCTTCGCAAGAGCTGTAACCCCACCCAACATCTTGGCTGCCGAGGGGGAAAAAAATGACTGCTAAGCTGCTAAAGGTGATAGTTAAGCACTTTGCTAGTAATCCATCGGGTAAATCTCACCAGTTTTGTGCTTTGTATGGTCAGTTATATTAAAATAATCTTCTGTATCACTTGAATGTTTTACATACACACATTATGCTAAAAGGATGATCAATACATCAGTGTAAAAAAACACAAAACATAGAGATGTTCATGCTAACCACTGTGCCGCTGTTCATAATTTTAAAATATAATTTCTAAATCTAAGGATATTTGTGTTGTATATAACTGGACTTACTGATTAAATATTGGATCAATATGAATTCTGGGTCACTTGTAAGCCTGTAATTGTTACCTTCCAGGTTTAGATAGTCATGTGACTGCCAATCCAGTAAAGTCTCAGAGCATAAATGATAACAATGCAGGAGTGCAGCTGCACGGCTTGTTTCAACCTTCCCAAATTTTCTCACATCACACCACTGCTACAATCTCTCCACTGGCTTCCTGTAGCTGCTCACATTCGATTTAAAATACAAATTCTTTCCTACAAAGCCAAAAATGGACCTGCACCTTTCTACCTCAAACACTTATCACACCTCACACTGTAACACGTTCTCTCAGATCCTCCACACTGCGAGACTGATCCCTCACTCTACCAAGGGACAAGGGACAAATGCATCTAAACTGTTTTCTGTTCTGAATCCAAGGTGGTCGAATAAACTTCCTGTGAACACCTGGACAGCTGACTCATTGGTGGCTGAAAACTTAGCTTTTTCCGCAGCACTTAGATTAAGCACTATACAGTGTACAAGCACGCACAAAAAAAAACAAACAAAAAACCCACAGACACAAAAAACACACAACTACCATCTGAGTTTGACTGATGTTATGCTTAGTCTAACAAACCAGTACAAGAATATATTCACTGATTGAGAATTTACAGCTTCTGTAAGTCACTCTGGATAAGAGATCTGATAAATAATGCAAATGTAAATGTGTGGAATAGAAAGAGCCGCCCCCTTTTTAATTTTAATTTTTCTTCTTTTTATTAAATCATGTTTGTGTAATATCTTGTCGGGTTTTTTATATACCTGTTCGGATAGACAGTCAACATTTGAAAGGCATCCATCATGGAAGTAATAATTTGGGTACACTTTATTTGTTATGACCGATCACAGGTAGATTTTGGCTGGCTGCCCTGACCATGACACAGTGAGAAGCCAAGTCTTTTCATAATCTGTTTGCTTTGCATTTATGTCAAAAAAAGATTTTTATCGACTCATCAAACTTCATGTCTGAATGACATGTGCTTAGAGCTTCACTTCTCTCTCACTGGATTTATAGTTCTCTCAGATCCTGAGCTCAGGAATCATAATGGGCACAGGAGGACACCTCAGTCAGGACAAGTACATTTGGCTAATTTTGAAAACTTACCTGATTCAGTGAAGGTAATTATTACATAGTTTGAACTTACGGAATCTCTGTGCAGTGCAGCCCGGGGAACGTCTGTGATACATCCCTGGAAGGGATAGCGGATCTGTGACCTGTTCTTCCCGGTTCTGACACATTTACATTTACACGTTTACAGCATTTGGCAAATGCTCTTATCTAGAGCGACGTACAATTATCTTTTTTTTTTTTTTAAATACAACTGAGTAATTGAGGGATAAGTGCCTTGCTTAAAGCCCAATAGTGATGATGGTGGGAATTGAACCACTGACCTTTGGATCAGTAACTGATCGCCTGAACTACTAAGACATCACTTTCTCCGCCCCTACAATGAAGAGGATGGAAAAACAGTCTGTTATGAAAATGGGCCTTGACATTTGCATATCATTCACCAGGCGGCATCAGTAGAGTTAACAAAGGCATTATTCTTTGTGTAAGTTTTGTCTTATGATAAAAAAAAAAAAACATATTAGCAGCTCAGTCAACATGTGCACTGTTACCACGACAACAGAGTGTTCTCTATAGCTTTATCTAACCTCAGCCTTTCAGCTCACTCACTAAATACAACAAGTCCCATCACAATTGCTTCCTTAATGTTCCGTCGTATTTTCAGATTCTCCTGCATCAGATTTTAACCCTGCAGTTCTGAGGCAAGAAAGCTGAGAACTTTTTACTCCTCATTATAAACCATTAGCTGACTAAAAAAAAATTATGTGAAAACAGACTTTATACATTTCAGGATGGAATCACAAAGCGAATTGGAGCAAACAAATCAAACTGTGATCACACACTGCATGGAATTATATGAAGGAAACTGTTCCCCAAAAAAGAAATAATGAGAAACAGCAGCTCTGTGTGTGTGTGTGTATGTGTGTGTGTGTGTGTGTGTGTGTGTGTGTGTGTGTGTGTGTGTGTGTGTGTGTGTGTGTGTGTGTGTACACCGGATTTTTTAACACGTTCAGCAAAACTTCTGCAATACAGTATTTCAATTTCTCGCCCTGGTAGCACGTATGAATCACTGTAACACAGTATATACTACATCATACATAGTACATCGTATATAATACATCTTACATTGCACATAGTACATTGTACATAATACATTATACACAGTACATCACACATAGTACACCGTACATAATACATCACACATAGTAAATGGTATATAGTACATTGTACATAGTACATCGTACATAATACATCATACATTGCACATAGTGCATCGTACATAGTTTGTTGTACATAGTACATTGTACAAAATACATCGTACATCGCACATTGTGTATCATATATAGTACATTGTACATAGTACGTTGTATATAGTACATCGTACATTGCACATAGTACATAGTACGTCGTACATAATACATTGTACATCGCACATAGTGCATCATATATAGTACATAGTACAGTGTACATTGTACATCGCACATAGTGCATCATATATAGTACATCGTACATAGTATATAGTACATTGTACATCTTACATAATACATGGCATATAGTACATCGTATAGTACATAGTATTAAGTACATCTATAGTACATCATATATAGTACATCATATATAGTACATCGCTACGCTGTGCTTTCACCATGAATATCTTATCTGAGGCTCATCTTATACACACCCTTCAGAGTCAGGATAAATCATCACATTCATACCTATAAATAAACCAAGAGCTTGTGTGCTATAGGACTGTTAATGACACTCAGTTCCGTATTTTTTCTCGCATCCTACCTGAATTTACAGCAGCAGTGTATCCACATTTATGCCTTTAACCCCCAAAGCCCAGTGCACACCGGAGTCTCCAGCCTCTAAAACTCGAGGTTTTTGCCATTAAATATACTAAAAATAAAAATAAACAAAATATATTTTTAAAAAGACTTTAATGCAGGAATGAGCAGATACTGAGTCACCGACAACTGAAGCTCCTTGTGTGGGGAAAAACTGCCATTTAGATCCTCAACCGGGTCACTTTGGACCAATCAGTACTGAAATACAAATCATGTAAGTCTCTAGACAAGATGGTGGGTTTTCCTGGAAGCAACTTCTTAATTAAATATATCTTCTATGATGAGAAATTAGTGGATGAGATTCAAAAATTTTTGTTTATATTATATTTATTTTCTGGATTATTCCTCCACATTCTGAAGCTAAACTAAAGGCCTCTTGAGGAAAGTGTGCGTGTAAACAGTCGTGTATGTTGCCCTGTGATGGCCTGGCGAGGTGTAACCGCCTTCACACAGAGTCAGATGAGATAGATGCCAGCCCACACATGCACACATGCACACATCCCCACCACCACACACACACACACACACACACACACACACACACACACACACACACATATGCACGTGCACGCACGCACGCACGTACACACACACACACACACACACACACACACACACACACACACACACACATACACACAGAGACACACTTGGAGCAGTGGGCTACTACACATTGGGGTACTGTTGGGGTTAAGGCAGTGCTTCTGAAATTGTAGGACACGCCCCCCCCCCCCCCCCCCTGAGGGGTTCGGTATGATGCCTGGGGGGGGCGTGGTGTGATGCCAGGGGGATTAAAAAACAATGTTAATGAAGTTTTTCTTTTTTGTAAGTTGAACTATATTTCTTTCTTTTTTGTTTTTAATGTTAATAAAGATACAGTGTTATGCAGAGGTGTACTAATAACAATTTTACATAATACTATTTATAGTCGCTTGAGGGGCGATGGGGGGTGGGGTATTTTTTTCTTCCTAGAGGGGGCGTCACAGAAGCACTGAGTTAAGGTGACTGGCTCAATGGTACTTTCGTCATGAAGACAGATTTGGGGAAGGTGCAATTCACCCGCCCACCACCACATATCATTCCTGCTGTTCAAGAATCAAACCAGCGACCTTTAGGTCCAAAATCGACCTCTGTTAGGCCACAGCTAATCCAATGATTGCTAATTCATTATAATAATATCAGTAACAGCACTGAAAGTGAGTGGAGCTGCTCTTGTGTGGATAAACAGAACAAAGTGAAAAGCCCGTCTGTGTGCTGGGTTTAAACATCTTATTACATTCTAACCTTGTTAATTCAATCATTTGCCAAACTACTCAATCCTTCGAGGTTTGCGAAAAAGCTAGTGCCCATCTCAGCCGACTCTGGTTGAGGTACTCCCAAAACAACTCACCAGGCCGTCATACCATCAACATTCAGAGCTCAGGTGATTTGGAACGCCAGATAGTTTACTGTGCATGTCTTTGGACTGTAGCTGGAAATCAGAATACTCAGAGGAAACCCAGGAAAGCACAGAAAGAACATACAAACTCCATACTGAAACACATTGCTCAACCTGGGACTTGAACTCATAACCTTCCAGCTATGAGTCAGATGTATTAACTGCTACACCACCATGACATCCAGCCAACTTTGCTAATACGCTCTCACTCACTCATTTCCTGAACTGCTCAATCCTAGAGACATGGGAAGGCAGGAGCCTATCTCCGCCGACTCTGAGCAAATACAGGGCACACCCTTGAGCAGCTCATCAGAATTTTGCACTCACACATACAATTTGAAAATTTGAAACGGCCAGTTAGCTTACTGTGCATGTGTCTGGACTTTTGAAGGAAATCATTATTATAAAATGTATAATTTAAAAAATAAATTATAAAAATATTGCATATTTTTATAATCATTTTGAGTTATTTGTATGATTGTAATTTACTGAGTAAAAGTTAAACTAGGACCATGTTTCAGTACAGATTTTGTGCAGCGACTCTCTTCAAACTGTAGACTTCTTTCTGAGCACTGATTATATTTTTGTATTTGGTTTCAAAAGGTCACGGAGACGCGCTGTAGGCTGATAAAGCCGGACAGAAACGCGCGAAAACTAAGTCGAGGGTTGCACTGCAGGTATCAGACTACAGTGCAGTCAGTAAATCACTCTGTTTCAAAGACAGCTGGTTTCTACTTCACTCAACCACAACGTGGGAGTGTGTTTGCGTGCACAGTGAACATCTTATCGTCCTCATTCCACTGCAGAAGAGCCGTAAACAGCCCTACACGTTACATCTATAACAGCTACTTACACGGTCAAGCATCATATACAACTCCAGTCCCTTCATATTTCTATTCATTCTTTTGTATAACTGCATGGGGTATTAAATCTAAATTACATGTACAAGATCATAAACATCACTTATTTAGTGTGTCGTGATTTTGATTTAGTGTGATGGTCCTTTCACTCATGTGGGGTCAATTAGCTAAGATAAACCAGACGGGTTTCTCCTGTAGTTGTGTTCCAGAGATACAAAATTATATACCGTATCCAAGTGATAAGCGCCCAGGGTGCTTAAAAAAATGGATTGGGTGGGCGCTTATTAAAGTGTTTACCAGGGGAGTGGAACCGTAAGTGCTTATTACCATCGAGGTAGAAAACATGAATTATATGATTATATTATATTATATGAAATAATAACAGGACAAAAAAAGAGTTTTACTGGTATTTGTGTTATTCATTTCACGGTATCAACCAAATTACTTACATGAAAGCTGAAAATAAACAGAAAACAGCATCATTAAAAATTTTAAAAGATCCTTTAATTTTCCCTCCAGGTGCTGTTCCTTTAAATATTTTCCCCCCAGATGTAAAATCAGCCAATCAACAGGCACCTTGAACCAATCAACATGAACATAAACAAAAGCACATGGCCAGGAACGTCTTTAAATGTATGAAGTTAGTGAGCAGGAGAATAGGGTGAAAAATCCTCATCACTTTCTGATTGGTCTATATCTGGCTCATCGCCATTCATTCAGAGCATCCAAGAGTTTCTAATGGTTCATCGGTTGTTGGACATTTACCAAGAGAACACAGCAGAATATTTTCCTGTTTTTCAAAGCATGACGAAACAATCAAATGTGTTGTTACTGATGAACATTATAGACATTCCCCAGTGGCAGGGGTCTTCAAATACCATGTAAAACACTTTTACAGGCTGTGAACGCCTCACTTACAGAGACTGATAAAATAAAATTGGTAATTTTGATCTACAATTTTGCTCACAGTATACATGGGTGGTTATTAGACATAAGATAAAAAAAAAAAATAGAAAAAAAAGCACGGGGGGGGGGGGGGGGGGGCTTATTGGAGCAAGGCTAATCAATTGGTAAAATGCCTCAGTGAAAGCATGTCAGGTTGTAGAGTATCTCACACAGCATGTCATCTCTGACCCTGTAGAACTAACACAGTCGCAAACTAAATTGCAGCAGATAATGACACAGATAAAAACCTGTGCAGACATTTTAAAGTTGGATCACTTCCTTCCTCAGTCAGTTTGTGGTATTTGGTCACATCATCATGCAGGATAGAAGCAGTGCTGAACCCTATAGAACATAAGAGAGCGTTTGGATAATAATGACAAAGTTCTTGTTTGGTTTTCATGCAAAACCGCTTTATTATATATTTACATATTATGACGTCTACTGGGAGAAAATACAATATATATTATAGAGTTAATTAATTTTACACACCTACACCTAGGGGAAATTTGTAACTGCCAACTACAGCAATACCTTGACTTACGAAATTAATCCATTCTGAGGGCGAGCTTGTAAGTCAAAATGTTCATTAGATAAATAAAAAATTCCTATCGGAAATAATAGAAAACCAATTGATCTTTTCCAAGCCCCTCCCAAACTCATATAACCTGACACAAACATGTATATTTCACTTAATATATCAAAGATAAACACGTAACAACAATAAATATTTCATAATAATAATAATAAAAATAATAATACATGTACATGTACTTTAACATTAGTAATAATTAATAATTAAATAATAATAAAAAAACAAGAATAAACAATAAGTCAAGTAACCCTTCCGATCATCCATTGCAGCAAAGATGTCTCGTGGGCAGGCATGAGGTGGTGCATAACAGAGAAGAAGGAGGGGAATTTTGTGCGTGTGCATGCTACGAATGCCAGCGAGGAAAGGGTCGTGGTGAGCTCCCACAAGTGCTTCTCAAATAGTGGGGGTGTGGTGCCATGGGGCATGTATGATCCTGGGGAATATGCTGTTTGGCCATACTGTACCAGAATTTAGTTTAATTGCGCATCCTCTACAGTAGGTGGTAGTGACGCTCTCACTGTGTTCCCTATGGTGTAGGGAAAAAGCACTGAGCAAACGATATGAAGTGCAGTAAACACTATTTATAGTCGCGCGTGGGGTGCTGGGGGGGGGGGGGGGGGTTCCCGTCCCATAGCGGGCATCACAGAAAATAATTGCAAAGCACTGCACAAGGTGTTCTCGAAGCACGGAGGAATATATATGGAAGAATACAATGCTAACCGGCCTGGAAAAGCCATTTCCGCAGCAGAGCTCGTAAATCAAAATGTTTCTGGTTGGATGGGGCGGATTTTTGGTGGATCGAAGCTCGTATCATGAGACACTTGTAAGTCAAGGTTCCACTGTAGTTTAGAGTGCAGGTTCTTTTGACTGGGAGGAAACCCATGCAAGCATGCGGAGAACATGCGAACTCCACACAGAAACGCCCTCTGCAAGGTCAGGAATTGAACTCAGGACCTTTTTGCTATGAGGCAGATGTGCTAACCACAAGCCACCTTTAGACAGAATGTATTATTATTAATAATAAAACCAGTGGTGGCCTTGTGGTATATCGCGCTGGATCACTGATCCTAAGATTGGGGGTTTGAGTCCCACTCTCCACAAGGTTGTCATTGTCCACCCCAGTGCAGCTAATTGGGTTATCAAAGGCCGGCCATGTCTCTCACTGTCTATGGTGTGAGGTTCATGTAAAAGAACCATTGCTGACTTTCGACAAGAGGAGCCGCAAAGCCGTCAGCGTGTTTCCACCCTGCGATAGCCTGGTGAGCTGTCCAGTGTGTACTCGTCCCTCGACCGGAGTTGGCTGGGATGGGCGCCAGCCTCCCTGCGACCCTAATTGGGATTAAGCGGTAACAGAAAATGAACTGATAAACTGAATAATAATAATAATAATAATAATAATAATAATAATAATAATACAACCATTAATATATTTTCATTGAGTGAATTTTTGTGAGCAGCTAATTAACCTAACATGCAAGTACTTCGACTGTGGATGAAACTGGAGCACTTGGAGGAAATCTGTGCAAGCATGGGGAGAACATGCAAAGTCCACACAGAAACATGCCCGCCAGGCCAGGGCTCAAACCCAGGATCTTCTCGCTGTGGGCCGGATGTGGTAACCCCTAGAGCACCGTGCTGAACCCCTGCGTGTTGAAGTTTATAATCGAAACAACCCCCTTCAAACCGCATGTAAACAAAAAGTTGAATAAGTTCTCAGTTCAGCAGATCTGACGTCCAGACAGGACTGGAGCAGCCATGTCATCGTCTGTGTTTTGTGGGCCAGGAAGTAGACACGCTGTTCTGTTACATGACTACAGAAGATAATAACCAGTTCACTGCGGTGTCTGTAATAAGTCGTACTGCCGGAGGAAAACCGACGCGTCATTTACTGGTGATTGAGGACAGGAGAAGAAAGGAAAGGAGAGGAGGGCGGCAGCAAGTCGCTGTGCTTCTCTGGGCTTCCCCATTTCGAGGATTCCTTCTACGTCAGTTAGACACGTCATCAGACCTGCTTGGCTTACTTTCCTCTGTTCTAACAGGAAGTGAACTAGAATGCAGGTGGGGCCTTCATGAGAAGAGCTGATAAACACCAAGCGGAAGAGGGCGGAGTAAAACGATTTATGATTATGGCACAGGTAAAGAGAGAGAGAGAGAGAGAGAGTGAGAGAAAGAGAGAGACAGAGAGAGAAAGAGAGCGACAGAGAGACAGAGACAGAGCGAGAGAGAGAGACAGAGAGAGAGAGTGATAGAGAGAGAGAGAGTAAGAGAGAAAGACAGAGAGACAGTGAGAGAAAGAGAGAGAGAGTGAGAGAGAGTAAGAGAGAGAGAAAGAGAGAGAGACAGTGAGCGAAAGAGAGAGAGTGAGAGAGAGAGAAAGAGAGAGAGAGAGACAGTGAGAGAAAGAGAGAGAGAGTGAGAGAGTGAGAGAGAGTAAGAGAGAGTAAGAGAGAGAGAAAGAGAGAGAGAGAGTAAGGGAGAGTGAGAGAGAGAGAAAGAGAGAAAGACAGTGAGAGAAAGAGAGAGTAAGAGAGAGTGAGAGAGAGAGAGAGATAGACAGTGAGGGAGAGAGAGCGAGAGAGAGAGAGAGAGAGAGAGAGAGAGAGAGAGAGAGAGAGACAGTGTGAGAGAGAGAGAGAGTATGTGTGTGTGTGTGTGTGTGTGTGTGTGTGTGTGTGTGTGTGTGTGTGTGTGTGTGTGAGAGAGAGAGAGAGAGAGAGAGAGAGAGAGAGAGAGAGAGAGAAATAAGCCATTAAATCAAAAGTCAAAGGAAGGAAGAATGAAAGGGAGAATATGAGCAGAAGCAAAGGAAGAAAGAAACAACAACAACAAGAGATAATATAATTTATTCATTCATTTTCTGAACCACTTAGTCCTAATTATGGTTGTGGAGAGGCTGTTGCCCATCTTAGCTGGCCATTGCGGGGCCAACAGTCACACAACCCTTCACACTCATCTCAGGGTGATTTGAAACAGTCAGTTAACCGCCTGTGCTTGGACTGTGGGAGGAAACCGGAGAACCCGGAGGAAACCCTCACAAGCACGAGGAGGACATGCAAACTCCACACAGACATGCCCGAGCTGGGAATCGAACCCGTCACCTTCATGCTGTGAGGTGAACGTGCGAACCACTGGACCACTGTGCTGCCCAACATAGAATAAACAAAATAAATAAATCTTCTTCTTCTTTTACTTTCGGCTGTTCCCTTCAGGGGTCGCCACAGCAAATCATTCGCCTCCATCTCACCCTGTCCTCTGCATCTTCTTTTCTGAGTCCAACGACCTTCATGTCTTCCTTCACCACAGCCAAAAATCTCTACTTTGGTCTTCCTCGAGGCCTTCTGCCTGGTAGTTCCAACCTCAGCATCCTACTGCCAATATACTCACTATCCCTCCTCTGTACATGTCCAAACCATCTCAATCTAGCCTCTCTGACTTTGTCTCCAAAACATCTTACATGTGCTGTCCCTCTGATATACTCATTCCTGATCCTATCCATCCTCGTTACTCCCAAAGAGAACCTCAACATTTTCATCTCTGCTACCTCCAGCTCTGCCTCCTGTCTTTTCCTCAGGGCCACTGTTTCTAAACCATACAACATCGCTGGCCTCAACACCGTCTTGTACACTTTTCCCTTCATTCTTGCTGACACTCTCCTATCGCACATCACAGCGGACACTTTTCTCCAACCATTCCAACCTGTCTGCACACGCTTCTTCACCTCTTTTCCACACTCTCCATTGCTCTGGATTGTTGAGACTAAGTACTTAAAATCCTCCACCTTCGTTATCTCTGCTCCCTGTAACATCACCGTTCCTCCTGGGTCCTTGTCTTTCACACACACATGTATTCTGTTTTACTGAGGCTAACCTTCATTCCTCTCCTTTCCAGGGCATACCGCCACCTCTCTAGATTTTCCTGCACTTGTTGTCTGCTCTCACTACAGATCACAATGTCATCTGCAAACATCATAGTCCATGGAGATTCTTGCCTCACCTTGTCTGTCAGCCTGTCCATCACCATAGCAAACAAGAAGGGGCTCAGAGCTGACCCTTGATGCAGTCCCACCTCCACCTTGAACTCTTCTGTCACACCGACAGCACACCTCACCACTGTCTTACATCTCTTATACATGTCCTGCACCACTCTAACATACTTCTCTGCCACTGCAGACTTCCTCATGCAATACCACAGTTCTTCTCTTGGCACCCTGTCATATGCTTTTTCCAGATCCACAAAGGCACAATGCAGCTCCCTCTGACCTTCTCTGTACTTCTCTATTAACATCCTCAAAGCAAACACTGCATCTGTGGTGCTCTTTCTTGGCATGAAACCAAACTGTTGTTCACAAATGCTGACCTCTGCCCTTAGTCTAGCTTCCACTATTCTTTCCCATAACTTCATCGTATGGCTCATCAACTTTATCCCTCTGTAGTTGCCGCAACTCTGCATGTCTCCCTTGTTCTTAAAAATGGGCACCATTCCTCCGGCATCTGCTCACTCTCTAGGACCTTGTTGAATGTTCTTGTCAGGAAATTTACTGGTATCTCTCCTAGACACTTCCATACCTCCACCGGTATGTCATCAGGACCAACTGCCTTTCCATTCTTCATCCTCTTCAATGCCCTCCTCACTTCACCCTTACTAATATTTGCTACTTCCTGGTCTTCAACAGTCACCTCTTCTA
>CM045738.1:49989796-50002296 GCA_024760905.1 Plotosus lineatus
CACAGTCTAAACATATGTGCACAGTTGGCTGATTGACTGTTCCAAACTGTCTCTAGTTGTTAATGTGAATAGTTGTTTGTGTGTCACCCTGAAACCTCGCTTTTACGTGTCGGCTGAGATAGGCTTGAGTCTCGCTGTGACCATAGCAAGCAAGATTAATAGTAATAACATAGTTGCTACAGTGATAACAAAACCTCATTATGGGATGTCCCATGCAACGGGGCTTGACCATGATGCTTTATCACATGACCCACGCACTCTGTGATGTCACAGATGGGGTTGGTACCACCCTGGGACATCTCTCCCGCTGAGGTTCACGCAGTTTGTTTTGCCGGTGTTTCAGGACATTGTGACAGGAGTTTTTGTAAACACGAGAAAAGTACAGTGTGTTGGCGAATGAATAAAAATTCATGTTCACAATTCGTGTTGTCATGATCATTTCAGATCGCACCCAGAAACGGACAAACTGATCTTCTGTAACGGGCTGGTTCTGCACCGCATGCAGTGCGTGCGGGGATTTGGTGAGTGGATCGACTCGATCGTGGAGTTCTCGCAGAGTTTACATCGTCTGAACCTGGATGTGGCGTCGTTCAGCTGTCTCACCTCGCTTGTCATTATTACAGGTGAGTCTCACACTGGCACCTCGGGGCTGAGTTTATTTTATTGATTTTGGTGCGTCACACATTGAGTAAAATTCTGTTCGGACCTTGAACACTCAGTCAGTGAATTCAGTCACCAGCGGCTGGCGGAAATCATCTCAAACCGGTTCTGGTTTTGCTCGCATGTCTCATTGCGTGTACGTCAGGGTAAAGTACCCGTGCAGCATTTCCTTCAGCAGACGTTCTGTCCCTGCGCCGCTGACGCACTTTGATCTGCTCCTCTCGAAGCTCTCGTTTCCACCCCCTGAGCACATCGAGCGTCGAAGGCCTCTGTGCACCCGTCCTGGACTTCTTCTTCTTTTTCTTCTTTTACTTTCGGCTGCTCCCTTCAGGGGTCGCCACAGCAAATCATCCGCCTCCACCTCACCCTGTCCTCCGCATCTTCTTTTCTGACTCCAACGACCTTCATGTCTTCCTTCACCACATCCATAAATCTCTTCTTTGGTCTTCCTCTGGGCCTTCTGCCTGGTAGTTCCAACCTCAGCATCCTACTGCCAATATACTCACTATCCCTCCTCTGTACATGTCCAAACCATCTCAATCTAGCCTCTCTGACTTTGTCTCCAAAACATCTTACGTGGGCTGTCCCTCTGATATACTCATTTCTGATCCTATCCATCCTCGTTACTCCCAGAGAGAACCTCAACATTTTCATCTCCGCTACCTCCAGCTCTGCCTCCTGCCTTTTCCTCAGCGCCACTGTTTCTAAACCATACAACATCGCTGGCCTCACCACCGTCTTGTACACTTTTCCTTTCATTCTTGCTGACACTCTCCTATCACACATCACACCGGACACTTTTCTCCAACCATTCCAGCCTGCCTGCACACGCTTCTTCACCTCTTTTCCACACTCTCCATTGCTCTGGACTGTTGAGCCTAAGTACTTAAAATCCTCCACCTTCGTTATCTCTGCTCCCTGTAACATCACCGTTCCTCCTGGGTCCTTCTCATTCACACACATGTATTCTGTTTTACTGAAGCTAACCTTCATTCCTCTCCTTTCCAGGGCATACCTCCACCTCTCTAGATTTTCCTGCACTTGTTCTCTGCTCTCACTACAGATCACAATGTCATCTGCAAACATCATAGTCCATGGAGATTCTTGTCTCACCTCGTCTGTCAGCCTGTCCATCACCATAGCAAACAAGAAGGGGCTCAGAGCTGACCCTTGATGCAGTCCCACCTCCACCTTGAATTAAATCGGTCACACCGACAGCACACCTCACCACTGTCTTACATCTCTCATACATGTCCTGCACCACTCTAACATACTTCTCTGCCACTCCAGACTTCCTCATGCAATACCACAGTTCTTCTCTTGGCACCCTGTCATATGCTTTTTCCAGATCCACAAAGGCACAATGCAGCTCCCTCTGACCTTCTCTGTACTTCTCTATTAACATCCTCAAAGCATATTGTTCATTTTCTCAATAATATAGTTTGCTGCGTGTGTATGAAGGAGTCACCCGGACCAGATCGCCCGCTATTACACCAGCGAGTAACTCTGAGTTGGTTTGCAGTCCTGATGTGCCACATTAAGGTTTAAAAACGCAGCACAGAACCTTACACTGTCTGTTCTCTCTTTTAGATCGGCACGGCCTGAAGGAACCCAAACGTGTGGAGGATTTTCAGACCCATCTGATCACGTGCCTCAAAGACCACATCGCGACGAGCGTGGCGGAAGAAACGCGTCCCAACTACCTGTCCCGGCTGCTGGGGAAACTGCCCGAGCTCAGGACGCTGTGCACGCAAGGCTTGCAGCGCATCTTCTACCTTAAACTGGAAGACCTCGTCCCACCCCCTCCGATCGTGGAGAAGATCTTCATGGACTCGTTGCCTTTCTGAATCCGACCGCGGTGCTATTTCAGAGACACGATTTCAACAAAAGACTTGAACAGGGCAGCAGACAAGAGATTTGGAAGCACTGGCCTAAGCCTGGCAGCTGTTTTCTTTTAAACGGGACGTCTCTTCTCAACAGGGAGCCGAAAGACGCTCAGCCAATAGCATGGAAACTCGTGCAAAAAAAATTAAAAAGGAAAAAAAGCCAGATTTGTTTTTCTCTCTCAACCACATATTTTGTGTCAGACTTTTGGAATCATGTCTGTGTGTCTGTCTGTGTGTGTGTGAGTCTGTGTGTGTGTGTGTGTGTGTGTGTGTGTGTGTGTGTGTGTGTGTGTGTGTGTGTGTGTGTTTGTCAGAGTGTGAGAGTGTGTGTGTGAAATCTCTGACTTAAACAGTATTAGAGGTTTCTACCTTCAGGACTTCCATGTTGCATGTCTGGTGTTTGATGAAAATGACGTGAACAGCGTCCAGTGAGTTCGGTGGTGTTTACAATACGCCGATAGTTTTTTTTTTGTTGTTGTGTTTTTTTGTTTTTTTTTTCAATATAAAGGCCATGGACCAAAACTGATTGTTTACATGGTTATACAGAATAAAAGAAAGAAATCCTTATGTCCATAATCCATCAATACGAGCACAAAGTGAAGGTGAACAGAATCGAATACAGTAGTCCGACCCAGTCCTGTGAAAAATCTTGTTCAGAAAATACCAACTGAGCCTTCGAGACTTTTCTTCATGAGACCTTCGACTGAGTCCAACTGACAACCGGGATTAAAGACAGCCGGCTATAATTCATTTCCTTTCCCAGCTCTACATCAAAATAATGATGAAACATTTCCATCTGAACCTTTCTGACTTCCTGAACACATCTGGTGTTTGTTTTTTTTTTGTTGTTGTTTTTATTCGTTTGTTGTGTGTGTGTGTGTGTGTGTGTGTGTGTGTGTGTGTGTGTGTGTGTGTGTGTGTGTGTGTGTGTGTGTGTGTGTGTGTTTGTTGTTTTGTTTTTTTCGGGAGTAATTATTTAATACAGAGTATTGTACCAGACTGGAGAATTAGTTTAGTGCACCAGCCAGATTTTAGTATATGCAGATTTGTATGTATAGTTTGTATAGAGACGGTTGATATTTTGTCTTTATTCTGGCATAGTGAAGGGCATTATGTTGTTTATTTTTTATATATAATATTTTTGATATTCTTTGACATTTGCTGTCTTTAATGATGACTGTTGTTCAGAACTATACATTAAAATGAAAAACAATCGATTTGTTACACCTGAGTCTTTCTTCTGCTCCCTCACAATTACCTCATCTTACAATCACCCTCAAACGGCGGTTTTAAGGGGCTGCGCGGTGATAAGCGCCAGGAAAAAGTGGGCACCCGCTTTACGTTTTTCAGTTTAATTTTGCAATTTGAAGCACATATAAAGAAATCGGGGTCATCCGTGGCGCTACCACACTATCCAGCTGAACTGACTGCTCCTGCGTTGCCTTATCGCACTGAATGCGTATAAAATGTCAGAAGAATCATTAACCAGAAGGAGAACCTCGTCGACCGTAAGTCTGCCTGCTGTGCGCCGGTGTTCTTCTCAGGACTGATGACGTAAAGTGGCGTCTAAAACCGAGCATGCGGGGATTTCTTTGTTTGAATTGCAATACAATCGTGTCTTTTCTACCTCATACAGACTAGTTCCAATTATCCGGCACCTGACACATGTACAGACCTTATTTAACGGCACATTTTGTCCAGAAAAAGTGCTCATTTGTGCTCTAGCGGCAGCCAGTCGAAACAAAACAACAATCCCATCCTCGGTTTACGTTTGTACTTGCGTTGTGTGTGTGTGTGTGCATCAGTCACTGTGTTATTTTGTGTTGTGGCTTCTTTTTATTTTGACGTTATTTTTTAGTTTAGTATTACTGTAATTATTGTGCACAGTCTTGGATTTGTTTTGTTTTTTGGTCTTGTGCTGTTTTTTGGTAATATTGCACACCATTTCTTTATTCTTTTATTCTACATTTAATTTAATTTTAATTTACATGTATTTGTGGGACGGTCCTGATACATCGGAAAAATTGATTTTCCGGCACCTGCTTCAGCCTGAAATTGACGGATAATTGGAACCAGTCTGTTTCTATTGCAGTGTGCACCGCATAGTATCATGAGGGTGCAGTGTGAGAGCCATCTTTAGTCTGTGAGGAGTTTATGAGCAGAAAAACAAAGTCGAAGATGTTCAGTGTGGAGAAATAAAATTCTATTAAAATTCCTCAATCAACAGTTCACATCTAGTTTAGCTGCAGTTGCTACAGCACAAGGAGTCAAGCGTATCAAATCACAAATAAACAAAGTATATATAAGGAAACACAAAACATTTCACAAACTTTGAGCATCGTTGTATCCACAGAGCTTAACATAGTGATCAGCCCCGCCGTCTCGACTGACAGAAATGTGAACTGTGGTCGTGGATGAAAGTACAGTGTCAGGAACAAAACGACCCGGAACAGAAACGATAACCTGGAACAGTGGAAATGCACCGGCCAGAATTTCAATACAAATTTAGGGATCTAATAGGCAGAAGATCACATGAAGGTTTCCTCCAAAGACAGGAAACTCACACAAGCATGAGGAGAACATGCAAACTCGACCCAGAAACACCCGAGCCTGGGACTCGAACCCAGGACCTTATTGTTATGAGGGGAACGTGCTATTTATAATTTAATATAAGTGATAAAACAGAAAACACTTAGTAGGTGTGGCAGTGGTGTCCTGGTGGTGAGGCGCTGGATCACTGATCCCAAGATTGGGGATTCAAGCACCACTGTCAACGGGTTGTCACCGCTGTCCCCCAGTGCACTAATCGGGTTATCAGAGGCCGGTTGTGTCTCTCACTGTCTGTGGTGAGAAGTTCATGTAAATGAACCTTTGCTGACTTTCGTAAAGAGGAGCTGCAAAGCCGTCAGCGTGTTTGCGCCCTGTGCCTGCGATGGCCTGGTGAGTCATCTATGGTATATTCTGCTTAGAGTCGGCTGAGATGGGTGACAGCCTCCCTGCGACCCTAATTAGGATTACGCAGTTCAGAAAATGAATGACTTAGTACTCTAAGTATGACTGAGTGACTTATTCCTTGCAATATATAGTAGTATTTATATCTTCTTCTTATTCTTCTTCTTCTTCTTCTTCATTCCCTTTCACATCTAGATATATAGATGTCCCTTGTTAAATGGACAGAAAGACGCCGACGGCTTTGCAGCTCCTCTTTACGAAAGTCAGCGATGGTTCTTTTACATCAACCTCTCACCATAGACAGTGACAGACATGGCCCGCCTTTGATAACCCAGCAATATTTATATTTATATATATATATATATAGATAGATAGATAGATAGATAGATAGATAGATAGATAGATAGATAGATAGATAGATAGATAGTCTTGTCAATAATCTTTTTTTTTTTCAATTTAATAAGAGATAAAATACAGTGCATCATGTTCGAAGGACTGGAAAGTCGTGGCGTATGAGTAGGAAATGTGCAGGGCGTTCAGTATTAGCATGTCGCCTGCAGGTGAGGTTCACTTCCACAGGAAATGGAAATGTAAGTACCATCAAAACCCCCAGAAAAATACTGACAAAAGTTCCACCTGATCACCACCATGCCCCTGAACGTTCTACATTACGTGTCATGCACTGAACATAAAATTCGACGGACACAGACACTATCTGAGTAAATATTTAGTCTAAATCGGTACCTTGAGAAATTCTTTGTTGTTTTTAAATGCATGCTCCACAGGATGGGCTCAGTGAAGCAGATGCTACGTGCCTCAGCCTGTGTTATATGTTGCCCCCCCACAAACGATCACACAAAACTGTTGCCTAATTTTGGGCGAGTGTAACTTGATGACATACCTGATGAGGGGTGTTGGAGACGCTCCAGATGTTCTATGAATATCACCTGGGAGTGAAGTGCAGCGAGAGGAAGAACCACTGACCAACAGAGAGAACATTCAGTCCAGGCCATGGGGGTCTGAAATGGCACAAAGGGACAGTTAAATAATCCAAAAATGATACTGGTACCAACAGCACTGTGGGTAGAATAAAGAACTTTTAATTTCAGACTTACATGTAGATATATTTGATACATGCAGATTCTGCATGTATATTTGTCATTTTCTAAAATTTCCTTTATCGAGACTTTATCTCACTTTTACTTGCATGGAGCAACTGTGTGCACACGATTTCTTCCAGGATCCATAAATTGTTCAGGTGTTCTGGTTCTGGTTCTGAGTTTAACTAGAAGGCACTTCTTGAGTGCGAGGTAACGCCCCCACACACAGTAGACAATTTGACAAAACATCTCTGTGTGATACCAGAGGCAGGGGTCACCTGCTGGTAAAGGATTTTGGATCGCTGATCCTAAGGTTGGGGGTTCGAGTCCCACTGTCCACAAGGTTGTCACTGTCCACCCCAGTGCAGCTAACTGGGTTATCAAAGGCCGGCCATGTCTCTCACTGTCTATAGTGTGAGGTTCATGTAAAAGAACCATTACTGACTTTCATAAAGAGGAGCTGCAAAGCCGTCAGCGTGTTTCTGTCCCTTGCTAAAGGGGTGTGTCAGGAAGGGCATCGACATAAAAACCTGTGCCAAATCAGATGACTCACTGTGGCGACCCCTGAAAAAGGGAAAAAGCCGAAAGGAAAAGAAGACACGGTACCGGTTTATAATTTCCTCTGTATGGACCTGATAAGTTCTATAAGTCTAATAAGTCGACATGACCAAATCAGCAAAAAAAAACTCTTTTGTTTGAGGAGTTTAAAGAAGACTGGGGTTTGACCTTTCAGGGTCACTCAAAGCCAAAGGCAACTGTTTCATTTGAAACACCATATATAATTTCCAATTTGTGTTTTTAAGCTCTAAACGTTCTCTAAAACTCATTGACCTTGCTCTGACCTTTGCCACTGACCTTGAAAATCAAAAATTGAATAATCTCTGCGACTCAGGTACTGTAGTGCTTCCGCCAAGTTCAGTGAAAAGTTGTGCATGACTGTGTGACTGCCTGCTCTGGCAGGTAATGTCTCATAGGCTAGAATAGTAGCTGATGCCTGATTGGCTGGAATTGTAGCTGATGCCTGATTGGCTGGAATAATAGCTGATGCCTGATTGGCTACAATAGTAGTTGATGCCTGATTGATTTCTGACTTGCTAGTACTGCATGGCGGTTGATACCTAATAGTCAGTTATAAATATCTGAGGAACAATTTTCCGTTGGTTTTCATGCAGAAAAAAGTCTGGATTTTATACAGAATGATGCCAAAAAAGTAAAATCAATTCAGTGAGCCACACTTTTTCAGGTGGAACCATAACCAGACTGGTCTAAACTGACAGGAAAATAATGGGGGCACATCGAACCAGGCTTTAGCCCATATCGAGCAGAAAAGCATTTCACAATGCACATGTGGAATATGGCAGAAGACAAAGAGGATTCTGCTCATGCCAGACAAGAACACTGAGGACATACGAGCTGACTGAAAGGCGAGTCAGATTATACCACAACATCCATAGCACATGCTTTGAGAATTACATGATTCCAATGAAGAAAACACAGAGAAAAAAACATTTATCTTATAATGTAAAGAAAAAATCAGACTTGCTCCTGAGACATGAGTAAACAGCATTTTATAAAAGTCCATTAAACCTATAACTAGTGGAATGTTTTTACTTAATATGTTAGTATTAAGTTGTATAATAGTTATTAAGTTGGGCAAGTTGGGCCTAGGGAGATCACTGTGCACCTGGATACCGGACTTTCTCTGCAAAAGACCTCAGAACATCAGGATAGAATGCACATTTCCTCCTCTATCATCCTGAACATTGGAACACCACAGGGGTGTGTTCTTAGCCCCCTCCTCTTTTCACTGTTTGCATATGATTGTTCCCCCTCTTACACCAGCAACACTGTCAAATTCGTTGACAACACCACCATCATAGGTTTGATTAAGCATAACAATAAGTCAGCATACAGGAAGAAGGACCGGCATCTGCAGCGATGGTGACAATCTATAACAATCTGGAACTAAACACATCCAAAACCAAGGAGATGATAATGGACTTCAGGAGATCGAAAAACAAACTGAGCACGCTACTCTCTACATCGATGGAGAGGTGGAAGAGAGGGTTGCGTGCTTCAAGTTTCTTGGAGTTCAGATCTCTGCTGACTCCAACTGGACCACAAACATCTCTCACAAGGTGGTCAAACCACTACAATGCATGCACTTCCTCAGAAAGCTCCGACAAGCTTCTTTACCTCGACCACTACTGATGAACTTTTACTACACCCCCAACGGGAGTCTCCTGACCTATTGGTGTACAGTGTGGTTCAGCAGATGTACTGCAGAGGACAGGGAGGCCTTGCAGCAGGTGGTGAGGATGGCAGAGCAGGTGATTGGAACTATGCTACCACTCTCAGAAGACCAGTGGCATTATCAGGGACCCCATTATCACCCTGGACACGCCCTTTTCTCCCCTGTCCCCTCTGAAAAAAATGTACAGGACACTGAAAACAAAAACTAAAAGGTTCAAGAACAGCTTTTACCCACAAGTTGTTAAACATAGAACCCCCGACAACCACCACCAGCACACACACACTGACAACAACCATAATTCAGACCATCTTCCTATACAGTGTAATACTCATGTTTAAAGCAGGTCTCAAATATCCGAACATTTTAGAACCTTATAAGCAAAAGCTGTACTGCTTTCCCAATGCAGATCAGGTAGATGTGTGTGAATATGTGTATGTAGGAGATACAGTATGTATGTGTATGTGTGTATATTTTATGTGTATATATAGTCTATAACAGGGGTCACCAACCTTTTTGAAACTGAGAGCTACTTCATGGGTACCAATTAATGCGAAGGGCTACTAGGTCGATACACACCTCTGAAATTACAAATTTGCTCAATTTACATTTAATTAGATTTAATTAGATGTTATTATTAATAATTAATGATATTCATCTATGTGAAGATATTGACTTGATTTAAAAATATATTCAAAAAAATTATATGCAGCTCAATGGAGAGTGGCGCTGTCCTAAAAATGGGCCTGTCCTAAAAATAGCAGTGAACAGGTCCGCGGGCAACTTATATTGTCCTTGCGGGCTACCTGGTGCCCACGGGCACCACGTTGGTGATCCCTGGTCTATAAGTACATGTGTAGCTTAGTGTAGTTCCTTTGTTGTCTTTTGCGGATTTTCTTTTTATAATTCCTGTTAAACAAAGAGCCGCTGAACTGATTTTCAATGTTCATGCAACAGTTGATTATAAAGATGTTTAACTTATTATCAGTCGTTGTTGAAAGTGATGGTCGATTTGGACGTTTTTTCCTGAGCATATGAATTTATGAGACAGAACAAAGTAGACAGATATGCAGATTTTTTTGTATTGTTTCTTTGTGAATATAAACCAGTTTGAGTTTCCACCCGTCGCTTTCATATCGAGACTCGAACACACAGATGGGGAGTGACAGAGGAAATCCTACAGTGGATATAAATAGCTCATCATTGTGGTTCAGTAACTTGATCAGTTGCTTTCTGAATTCAACAACTATGACAGGAACAGTGGTTATGCCAAACCTCCCATGTCAAAAATAAACTAAACAAAAAAGGGAAGAAAAAGAAAAAGAAAAAAAAAAAAAAGCACCCACACATCTCCAGCAGAGGCTTTTCATGAGCAAATTTAACAGCTGTTAGAAGCTTCGCTAAATATCAACTGCACAGAAACAGTGTGCTGCTTATCGGGTTATAGAATAAAAAATACACAAATATTAATTACATTTTAATTAATTAAAAGTTTAAATATTATTATTGCATCCAGTGAAGGCTTGAAATTATATAAAAAAATTACTCAGTAAAAATTAAATTGTGGATGCTTATAGGTGTCTCACTAGGCTTTGACTGGGCTCACTGGGCTTGGGAACTGATTCACCACGTTCATCATTCATTCTGCAAACACTCTACAAATATCAAACGTATGGACATTTTTAAAAGATCTGTACATATCTATACACGGCCCAATTTAAAAAGGTCTTGCAGTTTAATATTTTGCTGGGGGCATTTATCCCTGATCGCAGCATGTAATCTCCATGGTGTTGTTCCTTCGGTTGGTCCAGTAGAGGCTCAGCACCATTAATGTGGCAATAAAACGAGCATCTGCTGATCTGAATGTACTGAACAAATGTACTGAATAAATGTACTGAATAAATGTACTGAATAACTGTACTGAATAAAATGAATGTACTGAATAAAAAGAAGCATCTGCTGATCTGAATGTACTGAACGAGCAGGTTATCACATCAATGCAATTTTTCTTCCCTGATAGCTCGGGTATAAAGTAAGGACTCAAATAATGAAAGAGTGATTCTGGGTGCAAGAGGAACCATTTTCACATACAGTATGTATTGACCCCCCAGAGTCCTGATCTTCACTCTATTGGAAGTGTTGGGGATGTGCTGGAAAAGACTTTATGGAGGGGTTCAGTTTTTCCCTCATCAGTTCACGACGTCGCTGAGAAATGAACCCGACACAGATGGAAATAAACATGTTGCTCATGTTGTTTTTTGTAAAATGTCTCTCCATGAAAATATTAATGTGTGTGTGTGTGTGTGTGTGTGTGTGTGTGTGTGTGTGTGTGTGTGTGTTTGTCCAGGCAGTGTACATATACATAGTAAATGAGTTGATAGCAGAACTCCGGCTCAGTTGGAATTTCTGTGAAACATCGGTTTGCTAACGACGGGGATTTTTTTTTTTCAGTTGTGCACCCAGCCGTTCATCGACACCTATCAAAGAAGCCCAGGTTGACCTGTGTGGGAAGCTGTTGATTGTGGGCCTTTGCTGTGGAATCACTCTGTTGACTGTGGAAGAAGATCCCAAGGATTTATACAATCTTACGTTGGCTAAGTCGCCCTCAAACAACTTACCATACACCCTTTTTTAAGATCTGGCAACTCTGTTACTCGTGGTGTTTGCGGCACTGTTAGCCGCTATAAACTAATTATATACTGACATCGACATTTTTAAAAAATGCTAAAGTGTGGCAGCACAGTGGTTAGCACGTACACTTCACAGCAAGAAGGTCCCGTGTTCAATTTTCAATTTTACTTCTGTGTGGGGTTTGCATGTTCTCCCCGTGCTTGTGAATTTCCTCCGGGTACTCCAGGTTTCCTCCGACAGTCCAAAAAACACGCACAGCAGCCCAACTGGCGGTTTCAAATTACCCCTGGGTGTGAGCGAGAGCGTGAGCAGTTGTATGTGTGTTGGCTCTGCCATGGTCTGGCAAGCTATTCAGAGTATACCCTGCCCTCACCCAAGGTCAGCTGAGATGGGCACCAGCCTCCCCATGACCCTAATTTGGATGACGATGCTTAGAAAATGAATGAGTGAATGAATTCTGTAATGAGGCGTGTCGATATACGTTTGATATGCTTTTGTCGTCTCCAAGCACTCAACATCCATCGCAGGTCTCACTTTGATTTGCCAAAGAGTTTTAAAGCTGTTCAAAAAATTTCAGGAATGTTTGTTATCAATACGGTCGGCAAACGTTCTTTCTGATCGTCAACTATTCGTTCGCTCATCCGTTCAGCTCCTTCATAAATGTGGCGACTTGCTGAAGAAAGCTCGATGAACAGTTTGCAAACTCTGCAACGGTTCGCGATCGTCTGACTGTGATGGTCATGTGACCATGATTCTATATGAAGGTGACTCAGAAAGCATTTAGCAAACAGTCAGCACAGTCACCCCATTTGCCAAAATGCTGCAGACTGTTCAAGGGCATATACCAAGCCGTTCATGCATCACCCGCATATCGCCAAAGGGTCACTAGAATCTCACCAATTAGGTTCTCAAGACTGGTGCATAATTCTCATTCATTCATTTTCTGAACCACTTAATCCTAATTAGGGTCGTGGGAAGGCTGGTGCCCATCACAGCTGACTCCGGGTGAGGGAAGAGTAC
>CM045738.1:50007296-50019796 GCA_024760905.1 Plotosus lineatus
TTTACAGCATTCGGCCTTATTCAGAGTGACTTACAATTATCTTTTTTTTATTCAACTGTGCAATTGAGGGTTAAGGGCCTTGCTCAAGAGCCCAACAGTGATAGTGGGGGATGAGCCGCTGACCTTCGGATCAGTAACGCATTGCATTAACCACTAAGCCACCACTGCTCTTTACTCTCATTTACCAAACCCCTTGCTTTAAATACGGTTGTGAGGAGACTGGGACTGTGAGCGAAGGCGGGGTACACCCTGAAACAGTTTGCCAGTCCACTGCAGAGCCAACACATTCACACACACCACCACTTACACTCACAACTAGGGACAATCTGGAGCTGTCAATTTGCATAACTTGTATGTCTTTATACATGTGGGAGGAAACCAGGGTACCCAGAGAAAACCCACACATATGGAGAGAAGAAGAAGAAGTATGCATTCAATGAACGATAGAAATCCAAAACTACGGTAAGCTTTCACAGATCTCCTTATTCTTCTTCTTTCTCTTTCGGCTGCTCCCGTTAGGGTCTCCACAGTGGGTCATCCTTCTGCATTCCGCTCTGCATCCCTCCCCGTCACTCCGATCACCAGCATATCCTTCCGCACCTCATCTCGTGCATCTCATAGGCAGCAACCTAAGTAATGAGGTCCAGACCTCCCTCTCCCCAGCCACTTCCTCCAGATCTCCGGGGGGGACAGCAAGGCCGAGAGGCATTTAGTAGTCCCTCCAGCATGTTCTATCTAGGTCGACCTGGGGGTCTTCCGGTTGGACATGCCTGAAACAACACACCAGCGAGGCGTTCGGGGGGGCGTTCTGATCAGATGCCCGAGCCACCTCAACTGGCTCCTCTCAGTGCGAAGGAGCAGCGGTTCCCAAGCTGGAATGCACCCTCCGGGTCGGGAATGAGATCCTGCCCCAAGTATCTCGAGGTCTTGTTCACGAGAGAGAGAGAGAAGGATGGAGTGGGAGATCCACAAGTGGATCGCTGCAGCCTCTGCTGTAAAGTGGAGCCTGTACCAGTCCATCATGGTTAAGAGGGAGCTGAGCCGCAAGGCAAAGTTTTCAATTGAGCAGTAGATCTACGTTCCAACCCTCACCTACGGACACGAGCGTTGGGAAGTGACCGAAAGAAGAAGATCCCGGATACAAGCGGCTGAAATGAGCTTCCTTCGCCGGGTGGCGGTGCTCTCCATTAGAGATAAGGTGTACCATCTGGAGAGAGCTCGACGAGGCTGGCACCATCTCAGTACACTCTGGATGACACTCACATACACACACTTCCATTCACACTCATCTAGAGACAGTGCGGAAAAGCCAATCAACCTACTGGGTGTGCTTTTGGACTTGGGTGGAAATCCGGCTTACCCGGAGAAAAAACGACACAAGCACAAGGAGGACATCCAGACGGGAATCAAACCCAGGACCTTCTTGCTGTGAGGCGGATGCGCTAATCGCATCAGCACCGTGCCGCCTATCAATAAACAAAGAATAAAATATTATTTGTGAAATATTTTCCAGATGTTTTTCCAAACAGGTCTTGACTTCATTTCTAAACTAATGTACACTGTACTTCTTCATTCGTCTTCTGTTCTCGTCCCAGTCTCATTCTGTCCGTCACAGGACGACGTGTCAGTAACGTGTAGCTTTCACACTGAATCACATTAAACATCATCATCATCATCATCATCATCATCATCATCATCATCATCATCATCATCATCTTCACCTCATTCGATCAGCTTACATCACTACTCACATCATTAATTACATCACCACTTACATCACCACTTACATCACCACTTACATCACTACTTCCCAAGATTTCAAAGCACAGTCGCCTTAAACTGATGTATCTCAATATCTTTACAGGTTTAAAAAAAAAAGACATGTCACGCAAGACCTGTTTCCTGTGACTTCCATGACATAATCATCTTGTCATTTCCTATTTCATGATTCAGAATCTTTATCAGATGCTTCAATCATATGCAAATGAGAGACAGCACACCAAATCTGCTGTGTGCGAAAATCTGTTTTGCATGATGTGCTGACTCTATCCCCATCAAAACGAGAATCTGTGTCAGCTCGTATCTTAGCTGTTGCTATGGAAACAGTCAAATGAATCTGGCATGAGTGAATAATACCTTTCACCAAACACACACGATGGACTGGAGATTTGGAGTCATTGTGCCTGGCACTGATGGACAGCAGTGGTTGGAGCTTTAGCTTTGGGTTTAAAAATACACACACACACACACACACACACACACACACACCAACACCAGCACCAATACCCCCACCACTGACCCACGAAACACACCCTTTCACCCTCCCCCGAGTGAAATGTATAATGCCACTTAGATGTGATGGAAAGTGTGTGTGCTGGCAGGAGCACTGAGATTAACACATGGCATGTGTAACTGATGCCCTCTTTCCCACCTGCAGACTCAGGAACATCTCTCACCACATCACCGTGGTATTTAAAACATGCCTGAAGCATGGAAGCACGAAATAATGAACATGACGCGTGAAAAAAGAAGAAATCAAAACTTACTTAGTTTAACACCAAGCCAAACGTGTTACCTCCAACACAAAGGTTCTACTTCACCCGCGGTCTGTGGGTCTGCAAGCAGAGTTACAAGACACCAACGGGTTTTTTGTTTGTTTGTTTGTTTGTTTGTTTGTTTCAGGGATCCCAGTGAGGTTTAGAAAAAATAGAGGAAACGGGGTGAGAAGTAGAGGAAATGAAATATTGCAGCTGGGGGTCAAGGGGGCGACAGGGCCCCCTTGAGGAGTCCAGGGCCAGAGTGTAGTGTAGATAAACACACAGAATTCAAGTAGCACAGCCCTGTGGCTCGTCATTCATGTGCAACATAATTATGAAATAATTATCAACTCATTTGTAGAATGATCACATAACACACGAGATATATTATCACAACAAACATCTGTGTTGAAATAGTGAGCAAACCTGCCACATCTTAGTGTTCATAGTATAACACTATCATTCACAATGTCACAACCTGCACTCTGCACTAGCAAACACTCAACTTATGAACCTATTGCATATATATATATTTATTTTATTTATTTATTTATTTTTTAATAGTGGAATTCTGCTAAATGAAGGAGATCTGGAATCCCTGGTTTGTTTGTTTGTTTGTTTTATAACGAAGACTGTGGTCGATGTAGGAGATGATCTGGATGATATTCTGGATCCCAAATATTTTTTAAAGAATTCTTTAACATTCTGAGATGACATCATTTTTGAAGTTTTGTTTGTTTCGGGGTTGCTGGGCTTGTTGGATGTTTTTTTTAATTATTATTATTTTTTAATGTTATTTTTTTCCTGCAATTCATTTGGAAGCAATTTCGCACCAGAGACCACCTGGGTGTGCTTTATAATGCTGTGAATTATTTCAAGAGCCGTTTCCAGTGATCTGAGCAACAAGAGCTGAAAGTTTTGGTATCTCTGGAACCGTCTTGAAAATACATGCGGAAGAACTCCCAGCATGCTGATCAGTCCCACAATGCACTGCGGTGCTGTTTCGTGGTGTTTTGTCGAGCAGACGGTCCGCAGTGCACTTATCTCCTGGAGTAAAGAGGGATTCGAACCGGTTCGGTTCGTGGTCCTGGTGTCAGATGTGTTTGGGGATCATGTGAAATAAATGACACAACGGCGCCATCAGGCGGCAGAAAACTGAACGGCCAACTGCTCAACTCTCAATGTGGGGCTGTTTCGAGTCCCAGTGTGGTCCACTACGCAGTGCTGTGATATGATATGAAACAAAGCCGCTGTGATCGCTCTGAATTTTATACTTTTCCACAACAGCAAGTCCACAAATGTTCCATCCTGTTCCATCTCATCCACAAAACATCCTCCTGTGATGGACTGCCGACCTGTCCAGGGTGGACTCTGTCCCAGAGTCGGCTGAGTTGAGAGCCAGGCTCCCCGCAACCCTAATTAGAAAATGAATGAATTAATGATAAACATCATTCCTTCCATCTCTATCTCTCTCTCTCTCTCTCTGTTCTCTCTCTCTCTCTCTCTCTGTTCTCTCTCTCTCTCTCTCTCTCTCTCTCTCTCTCTCTCTCTCTCTGTTCTCTCTCTCTCTCTCTCTCTGTGTTCTCTCTCTCTCTCTCTCTCTGTTCTCTCTCTCTCTGTCTCTCTCTCTCTCTCTCTCTCTCTCTCTGTTCTCTCTCTCTCTCTCTCTGCTCTCTCTCTCTCTCTCTCTCTCTCTCTCTCTCTCTCTCTCTCTCTCTCTCTCTCTCTGTTCTCTCTCTCTCTCTCTCTCTCTCTCTCTCTCTCTCTGTTCTCTCTCTCTCTCTGTTCTCTCACTCTCCTGTTCTCTCTCTCTCTCTGTGTTCTCTCTCTCTCTCTCTCTCTCTCTCTCTCTGTTCTCTCTCTCTCTCTCTGTTCTCTCTCTCTCTCTCTCTCTCTCTCTCTCTCTGTGTCTCTCTCTCTCTCTCTGTTCTCTCTCTCTCTCTCTCTCTGTCTCTCTCTCTCTGTGTTCTCTCTCTCTCTCTCTCTCTCTCTCTCTCTCTGTTCTCTCTCTCTCTCTCTGTTCTCTCTCTCTCTCTGTGCTCTCTCTCTCTCTCTCTCTCTCTCTGTGTGTTCTCTCTCTCTCTCTCTCTCTCCGTTCTCTCTCTCTCTCTCTGTGTTCTCTCTCTCTCTCTCTCTCTCTCTGTTCTCTCTCTCTCTGTTCTCTCTCTCTCTCTCTCTCTCTCTCTCTCTGTTCTCTCACTCTCCCTGTTCTCTCACTCTCTCTGTGTTCTCTCTCTCTCTGTCTCTCTCTCTCTCTCTCTCTCTCTCTCTGTTCTCTCTCTCTCTCTGTTCTCTTTCTCACTCTCTCTGTTCTCTCTCTCTGTTCTCTCTCTGTTTTCTCTCTCTCTCTCTCTCTCTGTTCTCTCACTCTCTGTTCTCTCACTCTGTGTTTTCTCTCTCTCTCGCTCTATTCTCTCTCTCCTCTCTCTCTCTCTCTCTCTGTTCTCTCTGTTCTCTCTCTCTCTCTCTCTCTCTCTCTCTCTCTCTGTTCTCTCTCTGTTCTCTCTCGCTGTTCTCTCTCTCTCTCTCTCTCTCTCTCTCTCTCTCTCTCTGTGTGTTCTCTGTGTGTGTGTGTGTTCTCACTCTCTCTCTCTGTTCTCTCTCTCTCTCTCTCTCTCTCTGTTCTCTCTCTCTCTCTCTCTCTCTCTCTCTTTTCTCTCTGTTTCTCTCTCTCTCTCTGTTCTCTCTCTGTTCTCTCTCTCTCTCTCTCTCTCTCTCTCTCTCTGTTCTCTCTCTGTTCTCTCTCTGTGTGTTCTCTGTGTGTGTGTTTTCTCTCTCTCTCTCTCCCTCTGTTCTCTCTCTCTCTCGCTCTCTTGCTCTCTCTCTCTCCCTCTCTCTCTCTCTCTCTCTGTTCTCTCTGTTCTCTCTCCCTGTTCTCTCTCTCTCTCTCTCTCTCTCTCTCTCTGTGTGTTCTCTGTGTGTGTGTGTTCTCACTCTCTCTCTGTTCTCTCTCTCTCTCGCTCTCTCTCTCTGTTCTCTCTCTCTCTCTCTCTCTCTCTCTCTTCTCTCTGTTTCTCTCTCTCTCTCTGTTCTCTCTCTCTCTCTCTGTTCTCTCTCTGTTCTCTCTCTCTCTCTCTCTCTCTGTTCTCTCTCTCCCACTCTCTGTTCTCTCTCTCTCTCTCTCTCTCTCTCTCTCTCTCTGTTCTCTCTCTGTTCTCTCTCTGTGTGTTCTCTGTGTGTGTGTGTTCTCTCTCTCTCTCTCTCTCTGTTCTCTCTCTCTCTCTCTCTCGCTCTTTCTCTCTCTGTTCTCTCTCTGTTCTCTCTCTGTGTGTTCTCTGTGTGTGTGTTTTCTCTCTCTCTCTCTCTCTCTGTTCTCTCTCTCTCTCGCTCTCTCGCTCTCTCTCTCTCCCTCTCTCTCTCTCTCTCTCTGTTCTCTCTCTGTTCTCTCTCCCTGTTCTCTCTCTCTCTCTCTCTCTCTCTCTCTCTCTCTCTCTCTGTGTGTTCTCTGTGTGTGTGTGTTCTCACTCTCTCTCTCTGTTCTCTCTCTCTCTCTCGCTCTCTCTCTCTGTTCTCTCTCTCTCTCTCTCTCTCTCTTCTCTCTGTTTTTTCTCTCTCTCTCTGTTCTCTCTCTCTCTCTCTCTGTTCTCTCTCTGTTCTCTCTCTCTCTCTCTCTCTCTCTCTGTTCTCTCTCTCCCACTCTCTGTTCTCTTCCTCTCTCTCTCTCTCTCTCTCTCTCTCTCTCTCTGTTCTCTCTCTGTTCTCTCTCTGTGTGTTCTCTGTGTGTGTGTTCTCTCTCTCTCTCTCTCTGTTCTCTCTCTCTCTCTCTCGCTCTTTCTCTCTCTGTTCTCTCTCTCTCTCTCTCTTTTCTCTCTGTTTTCTCTCTCTCTCTCTCTGTTCTCTCTGTTTTCTCTCTCTCTCTCTGTTCTCTCTCTCTCTTTCTCTTTTTCACTCTTCCTCCATCTCCTTTTATGAAAAAAAAACATTCATTCTATTCATTTTCTGAACTGTTTAATCCTAATTAGGGTCGCAGGGAGGCTGGTGCCTATCTCAGCCGACTCCCGGCAAGGGCAAAGTACACCCTGGACAGCTCACCCAGCCATCGTGGGGCAATAGCCATGCAGCCCACTCTTTACGAAAGTCGGCGATTCTTCTACATGAACCTCCAGCATGGACAGTGAGAGACACGTTCGGCCTGTGATAACCCAGTGAGTGCACTGGGGGTGAAATAAAAAAACGCCGCCTGTTATTTTGTGCTGAAATGATAAAGTATTTTGTTGTGTCCACCTCAGTTTCTTTGGAGCGTTCACGGCCCTGTGCGTCCTCATGGCAATCCAGCTGTAGTTGGTTGTACTGTTGGAGGTTCTGTTTATATTATCAGGGTCTGTTTGGCTCGTATTTCAGGGGAAGGTTCTCTTCCAGACCAGGCGGAGTCAGGAGTGATGGAAGTGTTTGTTCGACACATGGAACCAGCACCGGAACCGCAATGTGGAAGAGTTCAGTGAAACATTCGCAGTGGAACGATCAGCTGTTTATAACAGCGAATCGGAAAATCCAGAGCGATTTAAAATTGTAAGGAAGAGTTTTAGCTGTTCATAAACAAAATTGTTTTTTTATAGTTGGCTGCACGTCTTTCTACAGTGGGAGGAAACCAGAGGACCCCGAGGAAACCACACAAGTGCAGGAAGAAAATGCAAACGAACACAGGCCCACGTGACCAAAGCAAGACTGGGGACACCTTCTGTCTGTCTTCCTTTCGGCTTTTTCCCTTTTACTCGGGAGTCGCCACAGTCAATCATGTGATTCGCACGTTTGATTTGGCAGAGGTTTTCACGTCGGATGTCCTTCCTGTCACAACCCTTTTTAGCGTGGGACAGGAACACGCCGACGGCTTTGCAGCTCCTCTTTACGAAAGTCAGCAATGCTTCTTTTACATCAACCTCTCACCATAGACAGTGACAGACATGGCCCGCCTTTGATAACCCAGTTAGCCGCACTGGGGGGGGCCGGACAACCTTGTGGAGAGTGGGACTCGAACCCCCAACGTTTGGATCAGTAATCCAGCGCCCTCTACCACTAGACCAGCACTGCCCCCACATGTGCACAAGTTCAAATCGTTCAAATGTTGATGCTTTGTAGTTTGTCGAGCAACCAGTGGTGGTCAAGACACTGGTCGTAGGAGAGGCAGGGGCCCATCTCAGCCGACTCGGGGCGAGGGCTCCATGCGCCCTGGACAGCTCCTCGTGCCATGGCAGGGCGGCCATGCAGTTCCTCTTTACTAAAAACTCAGCAGTGTGGTTTTTTTTTTGTTTGTTTTTTTACTTGAACCGCTCGGCAGGCCTCCGATAACCCGGTGAGAGTGCACTGGGGGGACAGCAGAGACGAGCCGGTGTGGCTGTGAGATTTGTTGTTCAGGAGGTAATAGGGTGAAAAGGGTGATGTCATCGGAAGGAGATCATTTATAAGCTCGTGAGAGCTGCTCCGTCAGCCACACCCCAGAGGGAAGTTCCTCCAGAGCGCCAACTGAAAAGGGCCTCGAAGGGTTAACCTTCCCCGACACTTACCGGACAGCTGCAATTAGGGGACACATCTGGACACGCATCTGGATGATTCTCTGGACTGGAAAAGACTCGCGTCGGCGTCGGAGTCACTTCTTTCAGGCGACTCGGCTCGGTTGCGGTGTCGGGATCAGTTGTGTCTCGGATGGGACGTGTGAGGAGCATCACCAGCATCACCAGCATCACCAGCATCACCAGCATCACCAGCATCACCAGCGGCTGACCGTCGGACCCTTTTGATCTCCGCCGCGCGGTCCAGGTTCGAGCACGATTTGAACGGGTCGGCTCGGAATGAACGGGTCCGAGGGATTAGCGGTCCTCACGCGGACACGAGGCCAGCTGGACGGCGCGCACGGTTGCTGCAACTTCACGTCCGTCGCGACGTCTGGCAGCGGCAGCGGCGACGAGCGCGAGCAGTTGGTGGTGCGGCTCGTGCAGATCGCGGTGCTCTGCGTGCTGTCGCTCACCGTCGTCTTCGGCGTCTTCTTTCTCGGCTGCAACCTGCTGATAAAGTCCGAGAGCATGATGAACTTACTGGCGGACGAGCGCAGACCATCCAAGGACACCGAGCTCATCACCGCCGCCTGAGCGCGTGACCCGGCAACCGACACAACTTTGAAATACTACTGTGTTGTGTTCCTCCTGATTTCAACTTGTATTTATCGTTTACTATTTAATTCATTCGTTTGTTTGTTTGTTTGTTTGTTTGTTTGTTTGCTTGCTTGTTTGTTTGTTTTAAACCCTAATTCAGCGACACACAACATGACAGATCCGAATTTCATGGCTGCAAAACAGACCAAAGCCAAAAACAGTTTGGATTTTCCATGTCCACTGCATTTCAGTAGGATTTAAAAAAAAAAAAACAGTAAAATGTGGTTCAACATCAAAAATAAAAATAAATCAAATTTGAGTATTTATTCCTAAAAAGTGCTGCAGCAGCATGACTGTAAATATACCGACCATTCAATAAATATAATATCTTCTGTGATGATGATGATGATGATGATGATGATGATGATGATGATGATGATGGGTTTTTTGCTCCACAAACGATTGAATGTGTTTCATCTGAGATGTTATCTGCTGTCTGATTTCAGTGACTGGTTCTTACTGATTTCTGGCTGTAAATATGAATTGCAGCCTGGGATGGCCCGGCCGCAGGTCTGCCTCACTGCAGAAAGGGACCATGCCTGGGAATGACTTCAAAATAAAATAAAAACAACAATGTGAACATGTTCAATTCTTATTCTTAAAGTTATGCATTCATTCATTTTCCAAACAAATTCATCCAAATAGTTTTTTGGAGGCTGCAGCCCATCCCAGCCTCCTCTGGGCAAAGGTGAGGTGCACCATAAACATCTCACCAGACCATCGCAGGGCAATACATTCATTCATTCATTAGTTTTCTGAACCGCTTAATGCTAATTAGGGTTGCAAGATCCTACTTAAGGCGCCCATCTCGGCCGACTCGGGGCGAGGGCAGAGTACACCCTGGATGGTTCACCAGGTCAATGTAGGGCAGAAACACACTGACGGCTTTGCGGCTCCTCTTTACGAAAGTCAGAAATGAACCTCTCACCATAGACAGTGAGAGACATGGCCGGCCTTTGATAACCCAGTTAGTGCACTGGGGGCGGGGGGGCAGTGACACTCTTGTGGATAGTGGGACTCAAACCCCCAACCTTAGGATCAGCGGTCCAGCGCCCTATACCACCAGGCCACCAATGCAGGGCAATACACACATGGGTAATTTGGAACCAGTGTGCATGGACTGTGGAAAGAAGTGTAATCTCAGTACCTCAGGGGAATCCCACACCAGTGCAGGGATCACATGCAAACTCCACACAGAAACAACCTCTCGGGGAATTGGGCTTGAACCCAGGACCTTGTTGCTGTGAGGTGAGTGCTAACCAATATCCCACACTGCGTCCCAGATTATGCAGACATGGACACAAGACTCGGTTATGATGTAATTCTATGCCTTGAAAACAGCTCTGACCTGAAGGCAGTAAGAAGGTTGCAGCCCATCCCAGCTGACACTGAACATCCTGAACAGTTTGTCAGTCCATCACAAAGCCAACACACACACACACACACACACACACACACACACACTTACTTGTATTCACACCCAGGGGCAATTTGGAACAGGAAATGAACCGAATGTGCATGTCTTTAGAATATGGAAGGAAGAGCATCACACCGTCTTCATGCCGCCTTCCCATAGTGCATCCTGGTGCCATCTGTTTCCAGGGTAAGAGATGTGTCCTTACCACATCATCAAAGAACGCATGATTCATTAGATCAGGCCTCTTTCTGCAACAGCTATGATCCATCCTGATGCTCATTATAGGCAGTTTCAGGAGTGATCAGGGGGCAGCATGGAGCCTCTGAATGTTTTGTCATCACACAGTCCCACGTATATTTACAAGCAGTGTCTTCTGATCCCTTCCTATCACCAACAGCATTAATGTTTTAAATTAATTTGGGCTGCAGTAGCTCTTCTGTGGGATTAGACCCCACATCCTAACCTTCGCTCACTATACAAATGAATGCACCATGTGTAGATATTAACCACTGCATACCACAAACTGTCTCGAAGACCAGTCATCTCCACCCAGTTCTATAGCCATATTAAATGAGCATTGTCCATCATCATCATCATCATCACTATCTTCTTCCACTTGATCTGGGATTGGGAAGTTGCAGCAGCAGCAAGGTTCAGATGTTCCTCTGCCTTGCCCCTTCCTCCAGCTGTTCCTGATGGTTCTGGTGGTAGTGGTGGTTCTGGTGGTTGTGGTGGTTGTGGTGGTGGTGGTGGTGGGGGCACAGTTACATTTACAGCATTTGGCAGACACTCTTATTCAGAGCGACATACAATTATCTTATTTTAATTCAACTGAGCAATTGAGGGTTAAGGGCCTTGCTCAAGGACCCAACAGTGGTGATAGTGGGGCTTGAACTGCTGACCTTCGGATTAGGAACCTATTGCCTTATCCACTAAGCCGCCACTGCCTCACACAATGATATACAACGAGACTAAGGTGTTCTCAGATTAGAAGAGTCCCTCCAGTGTGTTATGGGTTCACCCCGGTGTCCCATTCTGGCAGAACTTGCTCAAATCATCACACCAGGGAAGAGTTCATGGGACATTCTCATCAGACTCCTCTCAACATAGAGGAGCAGTGGTTCTACCCTGAGCCCCTCCTGGATGGAAGAGTTTCTCATCCTATTCAAGTACCCCTCCTTGAATCCCCACCTTATTGTGGCAGATGGGTTTGTGTGCCTCATTGAACCCAGGTGATGTGTTGTTGGGGCATTATGCCCCTGGTAGGGTCACTCAAGGTAAGCAGGTCCAGGTGAAGGTTCAAACTAAGTGCAGTCCAGAAGACCACTATGAATGGGTCGATTGCAAAGACTCACATGACGGTTGCTGGAGTCCTCTTTGGATGATGTGTCTTCTATCGATGGAGGCCAGCTGGATCCAGCCAGAAGAGGACCCACCACCTCTGGGAGGGGCTACAGGGGTCTGACACTTTAGATTGTGGAAGGAAACCAGCACCTCCGGAGGAAACCCATGCATCCATGAGGACAGCACATAAACTCCATACAGAAGCAACCATGTTGTGCACAGGACATACTTGATGTGAACCGATGTGCCAACTTCTACACCACCGTGCTTCCCACTGCTGGTGAACATAAGAGCCTGTGCGGTGTTGTTTATTCATCATGCTCATTTATTTTGTTATATATTTGTTTTGATCCAATCGCTAAAAGGTTGCAATATGTACTGGAAACATGTAATCGAAGGAGAATCTGCACATCAGTTTCCTTCAACAGACTTGGCATACTAGGCCACTGTTGGTCATGTGACACGTGAAAAACAAGATTCACCCTTAATCAGGGAATAAAGCAGATGGTGGTGGAGATATATGTGATAGAAGGCAAAGCTATTCGAATAAGAGATTAGAGTTACACACTGTATCACTGCTCCTAATCCTGGGCTGGACACGGTACCAACATGCGCGCAACAAGCTGCAGACATGCAGACGACTATTAGACTCAGAATTACACCGCCGTCATTGTCTTCTCTTAATATCGAAAAGTCTGTGGCGATATGTCAGATTTTGGTCCGTGATCACAGCAAAAGCTGGATTGGAATGGTTTCGCTATGAGGTCTGTTTCACATTCTGTAAATCGGCCACATTAAAGTTGCCGGTAACATAAAAGCCGAGTTCTGTTGAAGAAACATGTTTTGTGGAGGAAAAGGTTCATCTGAGAATAGCGGCGTAATCAAGATGGAGAGTGAAAAGGAAGCGCGGCTCTCGGGAGTGTAGAGTCACAGTGTGTCCCCTCCCTACTGAGCGACTCAAGCGACGACAAGTTCACTTCTGAAGAAAGAGGGAGGAAGATACGGAGCGGCTGGAGGAAAAGGTCACTCCTGGTGATAAAGGCTGTCAGGCAGCAA
>CM045738.1:50024796-50182296 GCA_024760905.1 Plotosus lineatus
AGTAACTTCCGGTGCTGCCACTAATGCGGAGCCACGACTGGTAAACCGTGAATGGGCGGTGGCCTACTGTATAGATATTTCATCATCATCATCATCTAAAGCTTAATCTGGGCTCAATAGCCCAAATAGTTGAGTCCAGATGTCTCCCTAGGAACGTCTTGTGGTGGTAGTGGACACACACTCACACACACACACACACACACACACACACACACACACACACGCCAAGGCGTCTCCATAACAGAACCACGGTCCATCCAGCATGTTTTGGGTCGGCTTTGGGGTCCCTTTCCAAAAATCCAACAACAGGGAGGCATTCTGAAGGGATTCTAATCAGATTCCTGAGCCCCCTCAACTGGCACAACATGGAGGAGCAGTGATTCTACCCAGAGATCCTCACAGATGACTGAGTTTCTCACCCTGTGTGTGTGTGTGTGTGTGTGTGTGTGTGTGTGTGAGTGTGAGTGTGTGTGAGAATGGAGTACTAAGTGGAATAGAGCAACTGGGTTCACATATGATTTCCTCTGGGATCAATGAAACATTCTAAAGATATTTTCCTTCAGTATATACTACACTGGGACAGCATGGAGCAAGTTCACCATCTCAGGATAATGGATATCATTTGTTTAAGAAATTCTCATTTCCTATTGGTGGAAAGCCAGCTTGCAGTTTGTGGCATTGTTCAAGTATATATACAGTACACACACACACACACACACACACACACACACACACACACACACAGTGATCCCTCACACATATCCATGAGCCATTGTGATCCAGCCCTTGTAGGCTGCAAAGTCATCAGCGTGTTTCTGTCCCTTGCTAAAAGGGTTGTGTCAGGAAGGGCATCCGGCATAAAAACCTCTGCCAAATCAAACGTGCGAATCACATGATTCACTGTGGCGACCCCTGAGAAAAGGGAAAAGCCGAAAGGAAAAGAAGAAAAGAAGAATACAGTGATCACTCACTACTTCATGCTTGTGATATCACTCGAGCCCGTTTCTTCTTCTCACTCGTACCAGAAATCACACGTGTGTGTGTGTGTGTGTGCGTGTGCGTGTTGACCATGTCTTCTTAGCAGAGTTATAATCTTACAAATGTTTATGGAAGGTTAAAAGCCTGAGTCAAAAAATAAAGCATAAAACAACAGTAACACTGTCCTTTACCCAAAAAGCATCATGGTCGATGCAGCTCCATAATAGCCAATGGGAGGGAGCTACGTCATCCCTCCTAGCCAATGGGAGGCCAGCGGGGCGTGATGTTAGGAGATAGCCAATAAGACGGAGCTGCATCATCCCTCCTAGCCAATGGGAGGCCAGTGAGGCGGGATGTTGGGAGCTAGGCAATGGGAGGTAGCTGCAGCATCCCTCCTAGACAATGGGAGGCCAGCGGGGTGAGATGTTTGAACGTCATTGATGGGACAGCAGCTCCTGCATTGTTTGAATGGTGCATTTGAATCGTGCATTTTAATGATTGAATGGCGCATTTGAATTTTTAAGATGGCACTTTTGTAACGCAAACTTGTTTCATATCCAGAGACAAAAATTTTAAGAAAATGCGTTTCGTAACCTGAATTTTTCAATTGGTGAGGCTTTCGTAAAGTGAGGTACCACTGTATATTAAAGATAAACATGAAAAACAATAAATATTTCATACTAATAATAATACATGTATTAATAATAAATAATAATAAAACAACAATAAACAATAAGTTAACTAAACTCTCCAATCATCGACTGTGGTAAAGCTGTCACATGGGTGCGTGCGTAACAGAGGAGGAGAAGAATATTGTGCATGTGCATGCTACTAATGTCAGCAAGGAAAGGCCAGTGCTTTTCAAATAGTGGGGGGTGTGGTGTGATGCCTGGGGAGGGGCACACACATGACCCAAATATCTCGTATAATTTAACGCCGCTATTATCGCTGGTTAATCAACAATTCCATCTCATCCCCGGTAAGTCACGGTCATGTGATTTTAGAACCTCCGGCTCGACTCAGGCCGTAGTGATGCCCAATACCGTTCTTCCCACCTTAGTGTGATTATAACAGTCTGTTGTACTCGATGTGTCCCTGCATTTCCGGAAGCCAACAGTTTAAATTTAATTGAAAGCTTTTTAGAGATGATTCTACACAGAAAGATGTGATCAAACCGAACAGAAAATTAAACAGAAACTAAACATCGGAGCAAAGCTCTGTTGATGCCTTGCTTGGGAATAAACATCAGGAAGGACAAGACCTCGGTTCAGAGCCGATTGGTCTTCAGTACTAATTAGCTACTCGGCTGAAAAGAGGCTGAAGGCAAAATTCCACAAACAAACATCGATACACCTCAGACATTCAGGAGCATTTAACCTCCATAAGGAGCTGCTCTACGTACTGCAGCACCGTCACACTCCAGGAAATTAACTTTCCTGAGAAACGCCTTTACTCCACTAGCACGCCGGTCAGCACAGCTAGCAGGGCCCATCTGCTCCATCCAGCTGTCTGCGCGGGTTAAATGAGGCAGTGGACATGAGAAGTGGGCAGACCAGTGGCGCTGCCACACCGACTCACTCACCATCGCGGCAGCCTGAGGCTCGGCTAACGTAACAAACAGGAAAAAGCGAATATTTTTATGTTTCTCCTGAAGCAGTCAGGATTGAAACGAGTCAATAAAACATAAGAAGCAGAGCATGTGGCCATGGAAACAAAAAGAGAAGTCGGTTTACTTTTCCAAAAACAAAATGCTTATGGGGCAGAGAGCAGTTAATCATGGAACCGAAACCTTAAATGATTTCAAATGAAAGGTTCCACCATAAAAAAAAAAAAAAAAAAAAAAACGTTTTAGTTTAGTAATCGTGAATAACATTCACATCTGGCAGTTGCATTCTTGTGGTACAGCTGTTAAAGGAAATGGTACCGTGTAAGGCCAGACTTAACAAAATTCTTTATTGGCAATAACATGATTTAAAAAATATATATATATATATATATATATATATATCACTTGGGAGGAATTTTTTTGTTTTTTGGCCTGTGCAGGCCACCCCAGATTCGCGGGGAAATGTTTTTCCTACATCATGTTATATTATGTATGTGATGATGTAAACACAGTAGAATTAAATAAATATCTTATATTTGAAATCAACATACTGAATATCAAAGTTTATTCTCTTAATATTGTAATCAACAGAGTATCAAGGTTTCTTCAACATATCAACTTTTACTATTGCACTCAACAACTTTAAGAAATACCATCGTCACGCGCCGCGCTGTTGCTGGCGGTTTATAATTAACTGGTATTTGTTCGAAAATGTCAAAACGTGCTGCTCGGTTTGAAACGCATTCATTTATTTATTATTTTCATGTTGGGACCTTTAATGGTGACAGAGAACAGGTGTGTGTCCCCCCCCTCATGCCTTCTCCCTTTGTTGTTAAGACAGTCCTGGCCAACGAGAATTGCCGTTTCACCAAACTGGTGAAATTGACCAATCACAAGACGCGGTTGATACCGATTTCGCTTTGGTCACTTTTTAGTACGGTGTATGATAGGGGACACGCGTGGGGGGTTTTTTCAACATAACCAGCCGGTATTTTTAAAAATTTTTGAGTCAGTGAATGCTCAGGCGGGGTTTTTACCTACAATTTTGGCCAAGTTGGCCGTGTTACTGCCCAAAAAGATATTTTTAAGGCTGGCCTGATGGTGCACTCCTTTTCTATTAGGAAGTCAGGATTTCCAAACTTTCAGCATTAAAACATTTACTGGAATGTACAGCGTTAGATTCGAAGCACACTCAAGTTTATTTATCCGTTTAACTAGTTCAATAGTGCAGTCAAGCCTTTGCTTTCAGGTTTCCATCCATGAACATTTACCTGCAAGTCCGTCTGCCTGCCCGAGTTACTGTTTTGTTCTGTACGGGTACTAGCGCCATTTTTCAGGTTTCTATTTTGTCCATTTATGCCAACCAGTCATCCTACAAGTCAGTGGTGCATGGCAGCCAATCAGCACAGACTGTGACATTCCATCTTCATTGGATCGCGACCATCTACACCGAAGTTTGTGACCTAGATGCTTTGCTTGGAAACTTCATTACAGTGTAAATTAAGACCAAATGTCTCGAGTCAGAGAGGAGCTGCCATAAACACCCATTTCCCTCAATTTTTTACCCAATTTAGCAGAATAGGAATGAAAACACTCCGCAGCAAAGTGACTTCAGCACCTGACAACACCAAACAAAACAACGACGTTCTTTGGATTCATCTGCATCTTGAGAAACGCAGGAAATGCACAGACAGCTTATCCAACACAGCAGCGGTTCTCACCGGTCGATTCTGCATGTGAGCCACACCCACATCAACTCAAGAGCTGTTCCAATTACTTAAATCTGTTGTGATGTGACCAGAGCGTGTGTGTGTGTGTGTGGGGGGGGGGGGGGGGGGGGTGTTGCAAGGAAGGGGTCATCACCATAGAAAACTTCACTTAAAACAGACTTTAATCTCAGTTTACAAAATGAGCCAACCAATCAGAAATCAGAAGCTAAAATCTACATTCTCTTTGGACAGTTTAAACTAACTGATTTAAAAGATCCAAGGTAAAGTTTCAGACACGACATTTACAGTCGTGACGAGTTCACTCTTAAATTTCAACTTTACGCAGAAAAGCATTACAGTTCTGTCGGATTCTTCCACCTGCGTTCAGCGGGTCAGCTGGACCGAAACGCTTTCAACAACCAGAACAAACTTTTCTTTCAAATGGTGCAGGTTCTGTAGCACAAATCCAGGGAAAGGGGAACAATTTAAATATTCATAAAATATAAGCATATGAAGGAGGAGTAAAAAACATCCAAACTGCTTTAAAAGTAAAAGGTCAGGGACGTGGGGGATTTTAAAAGATCGCTAAAAAAATTCGTTTGCAGCAGCTCCGGTGGAATGAGGATCAAAATATCAAGGAAACCGGTTTTTCCTGTGAACAGAAAGAGACACATTTAGAGACACTTAGCGGATATTTTCAACAAAAGAAGCCATTTACATTGACCCAGAGCAACCTGGTGATTGACTCTTTTTGAAGGTTAAGGGTCTTGCTCAAGGGCCCAACAGCGTTAATTGAACCACTGACCTTATAATCTAGAAGGGCCTGGTGGTAAAGGTGCTGGATCGCTGATCCCAAGTTTGAGGGTTCAAGCCCCACTATCACCAGGTTGTCACTGTCCCCCCCCCCAGTGCACTAACTGGGTTAATCAAAGGCCGGCCGTGTCGCTCACTGTCTGTGCTGGAGGTTCATGTAGAAGAACCATTGCTGACTTTAATAAAGAGGAGCTGCATAGCTGTCAGCGTGTTTCTGCCCCGCGATGGCCTGGCGAGGTGTCCAGGATGTACTCTGCCCTCGCCCGAAGTCGGCTGGAATGGGTGCCAGCCTCCCCACAACCCAAATTAGGATTAAGCATGCACGTCTCAATGACGTCTACATCGGGACAACGACCTTCGTGAACGTCGCCGCTGTTACACAAGCGAGACAACAAAGTCGATGCGTTATTGTAAACTCTAATCAGGTCAACATCAGCACTGAGGATGTTAACGTGTGATCTCGGACCTTTCCACGTTCTATGAATCACCGTCTCCCTGCCATGGTATGGTTCACTCCTCTGCTCACAGCCTACTTATAAATAGATACAGAACCAAAACCGGATGTGAAACCGGTGAAGTGATACCAAGCCTACAAGCTGGGTGGAAACTTCTGTCTTCTTCTTCTTCTTCTTTTCCTTTCGGCTTTTCCCTTCAGGGGTCGCCACAGCGAATCATCTGCCTCCATCTCACCCTATCCTTTGCATCATCTTCTCTTACACCAACGACCTTCATGTCCTCCTTCACCACATCCATGAATCGTCTCTTTGGCCTTCCTCTAGGCCTTTTACCTGGTAGTTCCAGCCTCAGCATCCTATTACCAATATACTCACTATCCCTCCTCTGTACATGTCCAAACCATCTCAATCTAGCCTCTCTGACTTTGTCTCCAAAACGTCTTACATGTGCTGTCCCTCTGATGTGCTCATTCTTAATCCTATCCATCCTCGTGACTCCCAAAGAGAACCTCAACATTTTCATCTCTGCTGCCTCCCGTCTTGTCCCCAGGGCCACTGTTTCTAAACCATACAACATCGTTGGCCTCAACACCGTCTTGTACACTTTTCCTTTCATTCTTGCCGATTCCCTCCTATCACACCGGACACTTTTCTCCAACCATTCCAACCTGTCTGCACACGCTTCTTGACCTCTTTTCCACACTCTCCATTGCTCTGGATTGTTGAGCCCAAGTACTTAAAATCCTCCACCTTTCTTATCTCTGCTCCCTGTAATCTCACCGTTCCTCTTGGGTCCTTGGCATTCATGCACATGTATTCTGTCTTACTGAGGCTAATCTTCATTCCCCTCCTTTCCAGGGCATACCTCCACCTCTCTAGATTTTCCTGCACTTGTTCTCTGCTCTCACTACAGATCACAAGGTCATCTGCAAACATCATAGTCCATGGGGAATCTTGTCTAACGTCGTCTGTCAGCCTGTCCATCACCATAGCAAACAAGAAGGGGCTCAGAGCTGATCCTTGATGCAGTCCCACCTCCACCTTGAATTCGTCGGTCACACCGACAGCACACCTCACCACTGTCTTACATCTCTCATACATGTCCTGCACCACTCTAACATACTTCTCTGCCACTCCAGACTTCCTCATGCAATACCACAGTTCTTCTCTTGGCACCCTGTCATATGCTTTCTCCAGATCCACAAAGGCACAATGCAGCTCCCTCTGACCTTCTCTGTACTTTTCCATTAACATCCTCAAAGCAAACATTGCATCTGTGGTGCTCTTTCTTGGCATGAAACCAAACTGTTGTTCACAAATGCTGACCTCTGCCCTTAATCTAGCTTCCACTATTCTTTCCCATAACTTCATCGTATGGCTCATCAACTTTATCCCTCTGTAGTTGCCACAACTCTGCACGTCTCCCTTGTTCTTAAAAATGGGCACCAGCACACTTCTCCTCCATTCCTCTGGCATCCTCTCACTCTTTAAGACCTTGTTAAATGTTCTTGTCAGAAAATCTACTGCTACCTCTCCTAGACACTTCCATACCTCCACCGGTATGTCATCAGGACCAACTGCCTTTCCATTCTTCATCCTCTTCAATGCCCTCCTCACTTCACCCTTCTGTATTCATCTTAAATGAAGCGATGATGGAATTGAAACCAGGGGAACCATTCACGTGGAACTTTAAGCAAGGCATGAAACACGACTACCGGGAGACCTATTTAATAAGGGATGGTGTGATGTGGCCCGGTGGTTCTGATACAACCATAATCCCAATTCATATCCAAAATAAAATGAGTGTGTTGCTCTCCTCTGCAAAAACTGCTCTGGGTTACTGTTATTAGCCTGATGTGACCCAGTCCAGTGTAATCCGGATTACGTAGGGAATGTGAGACACAGATATTGATATATTTGGAGACAGAATGTAATCTGGTTTAAAATGAGGAATGAAACATTACAGCACGAAAACAGACCAAGTTATGTCACTTGGTTTGTCACTAATCAGGAAAAGCTACTTTAGAGAAAAAAATAATTACGGGTACAGAACCAGGCTCTGAATGTCCACATCTGACCCTCATTAACATCCGAACACTAAACGAATCCGACTCTTCCACCAATCAGCAACGCCATACTCAAATCTTCCAAATGACAGACGAAATCTATTCACGCCGAGTCGTGTGTGTTGTGAGACTTCTGATTGGTTTAGTGTTAAATGACTGGGGGAATCGTTCTGGGGTTCTGTAAGCAGGGAGAAGGAATATGGATCATAAACACCTGAGCCACAAAAAACGTTTCAAATCAGTACAATAAGTGGAGATTAATATTATTTTACTCCAGCGTGGAGGCGGAACCCTTTCTTCCATAGGTATGTTATCATGGACATGTGTGTATGGATGGTTGAACCTGGTTCTGTGGAAGACTTTGCTGTGAAGGATGGATTTTTGGTGACATCACAATTTCATCCAGGAATGTTTTCTACTTCTCTGCTCTCGCTCTAAACACGACCGTGCGATTTAACCCGTATCATATCGGAGTGGCTCACAAACGTGTGAAGCCTGGTGAACAACCCCACCTTCCATGCACATGTTGAAGAGGCTCGTTCTTAGCTAGTGAAGATAACCATTCAGATACCATGAGTAATCACTAATGAAAACATAATTAACACTATATTCCTTTCATGCTCATGACCCTTCGAACTCCCACACAGTGTCGCGTTAAGTCGTTTATTCCACTGAAGCAGGAAGTGAGTAACCCCTGAACAGACGAGGCACAGCAGATTCAAAATGAATCTGTTGACTGTGTGACGAGCTCTGAAAGAGGTTTTCATGCAGGATGCGTTCAGTGAAGAAGCCGAGGAATGAACAGTGTGACACAGCAGGGACGTTTTGATTGGTTAAACTGTGTAATCCCACAGAGATTGATGAACATTTTGGTAAAACACTGTCACATATCTAAGATGTTAATGGAAGCTGGGTTTCCCACATACTGCTGCCACCTAGAGTAACAATACAGATACAACCTGCACATGGCCAGACACGTTTGGACACGTAATGGCCCCGAAGAATTGATGCAGAACTCACAAAATTTCCAGGGACGGGTTTGAGCTGCACTCACTGCAGCGTTCAAGTTGCTTGTGACTGGTGGCTCTGACCTGAGAACAGACAGTGAAAGAGTGTAATGCAGTATAGAAAACCTGACAACTACATTTAAAAACAAATTCATATACAGACCGATGACCAAAAACCACAATTTGCATTTCACTCTGTGACTCACGCATCTCTGAGTGAACTGTTGGTCACGCCCCACACAAAAGTAACAGCGGTCTCATCAGCCTCTGCAACAAGGACAGTAAACCTTAACCTTGTACAACTCCGCATCAAAACCGTCCTTTGATATTTTCCCCTAAATTCCGCATAATACAGTGGTACCTTGACTTACGAAATTAATCCGTTCCGAGGGCGAGCTCGCAAGTCAAAATGTTGGTCAGATAAAACAAAAATTCCCATCGGAAATAATAGAAAACCGATTAATCCGTTCCAACCCCCTCCCAAACTCCTATAACCTGACACAAACACGTATATTTCACCTAATATATTAAAGATAAACATGTAAAAACAAACGTTTAATAATAATAATAAATGTACATTAACATTAATAATAATTAATAATAAATAATAAAACAAGAACAAACAAGGAGTCAACTAACCCTTCCAATCATCGACTGTGACAAAGATGCCATGTGGGCAGACATGAGGTGGTGCGTAACAGAGGAGGAGGAGGAGAATTTTGTGCGTGTGCACGCTACAAATGCCAGCAAGGAAAGGCTCGTGGTGAGCTCCCACAAGGCCAGTGCTTCTCAAATAGTGGAGCACGCCCCCAAAGAGGGGTGTGATGGCAGGGTGGGCGTGTATGCCCCTGTGGAGCATGCTTTTTTGCCATACTGTACTAGAATTAAGTGTAATTGCACATCCTTGGCAGTAAGTGGCATGGCGCTCTCACTGTGTTCCCTATGGTGCAAGGGAAAAGCACCAAACAAACAATATGAAGTGCTGTAAACACTATATATAGTCTCACGTGGGGTGCTGTGGGGATCATAAAATGCTTTTTTTCTACCTATAGGGGCATCACAGAAAATAATTGGGAAGCACTGCACAAGGCGTTCTCGGAGTGCGGAGGGATACACGCAGAAGAATACGAGGCGAATCGACACGGAAAAGCCATTTCCCGAGCAGAGCTTGTAAATTAAAATTTTGCTGATTGGATGGGGCGGATTTTTGGTGGATGGAAGCTCATAACTTATTGTTTATTCTTGTTTTATTATTATTTATTAATGTTTATGTACATTATTATATATAAGTATATTATTATGAAATATTTAATACATGTTTATCTTGAATACATTAGGTGAAACATACATGTTTGGTGCAGGTTATATGAGTTTGGGAGGGGGTTGGAACGGATTCATTTTTTTTTCTATTATTTCTGATGGGAAGTTTTGTTTTATCTGACCAACATTTTGATTTACGAGCTCACCCTCGGAACGGATTAATTTCATAAGTCAAGGTACCACTATACTTTGACATTTAAAAGCTTATATGTCCATATTATTTTCATTCTAATAAAGGTAAACTTACAGGGGTTCTTCTGGTCCCATAAGGAAAAGTCCCAACTCCAAAATGGTTCAAGTTGGTTTCCCCATTTCATCTTTATCAATTAATGAAATTGTGCTAAACGTGGCTCATATCAGCGACCCAGTAATACGCTAATTTACAAAAGCACAGAATATTCAGCGCTATCGCTACAGCCCACTGACCTTCATCCCAGTCCTCCTCACACGGTGGGGGTGTCCACTTAATAGGCACATGAAATTTCGGGTGCTGGTTACTGTTGCCATCTGCAAGTAGAAATATGGAGGGAGGGAGACACTTCAAAGAAATTTGTAAAAAGAAACAAATCTAATCATGTGTTAGGAGATTTATCATCATCACCTTATATGGAGGGTTTTAATGGAAATATGACTAGACATGATCTTACCATCCACTGTGGTAATCGACTGTTTATTCCGACAGGTCGCAATATGATCTTCAAGCTCACGCCCAGGTACCAAGTGCAGGGCATTGAAGGGACACGTCTTAAAAGTCCTCGCCAGTTCTGCATGGTTCTGATGGGGACGAGGATGAGATCAGTAAATCATCACCAATCATTAAACTAATAGAAAGACCAGCACTGACCTTGATGCATTTATTCAGGTGAAACGGGAAGCGACACGCCCGAATCTGATGGCTCTTATCATAAGGGCACTGCACCAGCATATCTGGATCAGCATCATTGACTGGTTTAGCTGTGAAAGCATAATAGTTCATCAAGTAGTAAATCTGATCACCATGGTGGCCTCGTTACCGTCAGTTTAATACAAGTGAAGAATATAAACCTTTTTCTAGTACATTGTACACCATTCAACATTGATCTGGTGGCCGTTCCTCGCATCCCACCTCATCACTGATCCTGATTTCCTTTTATTTATAGGAAAACAATGTATTCAACTCGGCATTGAGCTCAACAAACTGATAAACAGTGATCATGTATTTACTTTAATAATGTGCAAGGGTTTTAGCCAATTAAATCATAACTGTAAGCAGTCTCAATTACTTTATGTAATACGCGCAGGGATACAGAGCAGGTCGATATCATGAGCATTGCTGTAGCTATTACAGTGGTCCTGTACCTTGACTTACTTGTCTTTTATAATGAATTTTCCATGATACGATCTTCGATCCACCAAAAATCTGCCCCAAGCTAACCAGCATAATTTTGATTTATGAACTCTGCTGGGGAAATGGCTTTTCTGGGCCGATTAGCCTCGTATTCTTCCACATGTATTCCTCCGCGCTCCGAGAACGCCTTGTGCAGTGCTTCCCAATCATTTTCTGTGATGCCCCCAATAGGAAGAACACCCCCCAGTGAGAGCGCCATGCCACCTACTGTAGAGGATGCGCAATTACACTTAATTCTAGCACTTTCCTTGCTGGCATTCTTAGTGTGCATATGCACAAAATTCTCCTCCTTCTCTGTTACGCACCACCTCATGCTTGCCCACATGACATCTTCGCACCCACGTGACATCTTTGCAGCAGTCAATGATGGGCAGGGTTAGTTGATTTATTGTTTATTCTTGTTTTATTATTGTTTATTATTATTAATGGTAAATGTATTATTATTATTATTATTATTATTATGAAATATTTATTGTTTTTACATGTTTATCTTAATATATTGGGTCAAATATATGTGTTTGTGGCAGGTTATACGAGTTTGGGAGGGGGTTGGAACGGATTACATAGGAGCCTTAAACTGTTTGAGGCTGCTCGGATTCCGATTTGTTTGGATTCCCATTACAAATAGTGTAAATGGTCTTAACCCGTTCCGTCGTCTTTTGAACAGAAGTTAACGATACCGTAAATCATACCATAGGTCCTCAAATTAAGTGAAATATTATTGAATACAGTACACTCTTATGGTCTGTGTTGTGAGAGACTCCTTAACTGAACTGTGGATTTTATGGTCTCTTACAAACGAGTTGCGTTGAAATGCATGTTGGAGAGGGGCGTGGCAAAGTGCTAAACAAACATCTGACTCCATTTAATCACGGGCTATAAAGATGAGCAGCTCCCGGTCACACACACACACTCTCTCTCTCTCTCTCTCTCTCTCTCTCTAGAGAGAGAGAGAGAGAGAGAGAGAGAGAGAGAGAGAGAGAGTGTTTGTGAGAGAGAGAGAGTGTGTGCAAGTGTGTGAAATGCGCGTTAGAGTGGGGCGTGGCGAAGTGCTAAACAAACATACCTGATTTCATTTAATCAGGGGCTATTTTCTGTGGTTTTAATTTTAGTGTGTTATGGTCTCTCTCTCAAGAGTTGCACGTTGAAATGAGCGTTGGAGAAGGGCGTGGCTCTCACAAGCCCATGGAGTGCTAAACACACACACACACCTAACTCCATTTAATCATGGGCTATAAAGACTAGCAGCGCCATTCCCGGTGCTAGAAGATTATCCCATTTCCCCGTGATCTCTCTGGCTCTCAGCTCCTGAGAGCCAGAAAGGGACAGTCTTCTACCACCGGGAATGGCGCTGCTAGTCTTTATAGCCCATGATTAAATTGAGTTAGATGTGTGTGTTTAGCACCCCACTGGCGTGTGAGAGCCATGCTCCTCTCCAACATGCAGTTCATAACGAAACTCTTGAGAGAGAGACTAAAATCAAATTATAAAATTAAAACCACAGAAAAGTTAAAGCATAAGAACAGTAAAGATAACAATTTTAACCTTTGTGGTGGTGAGCAGTTGGCATACGTACATGTTGGAGAGGAAGAGAGAAGCAGAGTCCCTTCCACAACAGCTTCAGGTAAATCAGCCAAAAGGTGTTTTTTTCCCCTCTTGCTACCGATTTGCATGGATGACTCTTCAAAACGTTCCGTTCTTTTCTTGAAGAACATTTCTAACATGGCTTGTTTCTGCCTTCTTTTCAAAACCTTACAGAAGTGGCTCTTGACCTCATAGTTAAAAGGTGTATACAGCGCTGCTAGCACTTTAGCTTAGCTTCCATACATACATACTTCAGCTTCATTTAGGCGGCTATGCCTATAAGCCGATCTGTAAGTTTTCTGTTCGGTACTCTAAATAGTATTTTTCGCTGGAGATGGTATTTAAACATTTTTTATTAATGCACATACACACACACCCTGTCTCTCTCTATCTCTCTCTCACACACACACCTCTGATATTTGCGTATTGTGGCAAGCTCCGCTGAATGCGGGCTCTGCCCACACGCAGGATGCTCGAGCATTTTAAGACGAAGAATTCAAAGCACACTCCCTGCTTGACAGATCAGAGGTCCAAACTCAACTTTAACTTGATTCCTTGAGGGATTGGAGGTCCAGATGAGCCGCATTTTGTTCACATTCGGCGAAGTGCGCCACATTTATTAAACATTTACTGAAAATATACAACTTAAAAAACTAAACTAAAAACTAAAGCATTAAGCCTCCTTTCATTTCTGACTGACTCTGTAGGCAGTCTCTCTCTCTCTCTCACACACAAAACTCTATGACGTATCTCGATGGTGTGTTTTGCCAAATGTGTGCCCACACGCAACGAGCAGCTAATGCAACAATTCTATTTAAATGTAGTAGGAAAAAAAAAAAAAAAAAAAAACTTTGATATTCTATCACACAAGGAAAAATAAGTGCGTACACGCTCCATGTTTGATAAAATAAGTGAGCATACAGCGTGTACCCGCGTTTACGCCCAACTACAGCCCTGGTTATTTATGGAGAATTAATGCGGTTCTCTCACCTTCAGCTTCCTGTCTGAGGTCCTGAGCATTTCCTGTAATCCGTGCAATCCCTGCAGCCCCAATGCTGCTTCCATACCTGACGCTGGACATTCTCTTCCTCTCCAGCTCTGGGCTAGAAGCTTTTAAAATACCTTTAAAAACACATTTTAAAACATTTTTAAAAAAAAAATCATCATTGTGAAAACATGTAATATTGATGATGTAATCCCAAACAAGTTCCTGATAGAACAGCAGAAACCAGACCAGCTGTCAACCTTGAACATTACTCCCATCCCAAAATTTGAAGATTTGAGCAATACGTACTGGGAACTACTGGGGAATTTTACTTGTTTCTCTTGTAACAAAGTGAGTGAACATGATGATACTGAGTCAGATACACCCAATGATCTACATATGACTTCGACACAATCAGAACGGTTTCTGTCCTGGCATCAACCATCACAAATATTTGCTCTCCAACGCGTTATAGAAGGTCAAAAGAAAACATCTTCCCATCAGTTATGGTCCTTATTGCTTTCAGTTCGACTCTATAAATCACTAAGTAATGTTGAAGATTTTATCTGCGTACGATATCCCTGAAAGCCTTGTCCAAGCGATCATGTTCATCTCTAACGATATGACAGCCAAGGTAGGTTCCCTAAATGGAGATACTGTTTTTACCATCCTTGCTGGAGACATGTAAGGTGAGACTCTAGTACCGTACTTATTTGTCATCGCATTGGATGATGCTATGAGGAAAGCCACCGTAGGACAAGAGGAAGATCTCGGTTTCACAGTCAAGCAGCCGCAAAGCCGAAGAATATCTCCGGTCTCTATTACACCCTCGGACTTTGCTGATGATATTGACCTGATAATTAATGACGTCAAACAAGCCAGCCAACTATACTGCATAATGTCCAAGTAGAACATGGCAAATTCAATCTGGTGTTAAACACAAAGAAAAGCAAATCAATTTTTATTAACGCACATACTCACATACACAAACACTGTCTCTCTCTCTCTCTCTCACACACACACACACACACACACAATACAAATACAAATTACACAATACACATCTCTGCTATTTGTGTATTGTGGCAAGCTCCGCCCACACACAGGACGCCGGAGCATTTTAATACGGGGAATTCAAAGCGCATTCCCTGCTTGACAGACTGGAGGTCCCAACTCAACTTTAACTTGATTCCTTGAGGGATCAGAGGTCCAGATGAGCCACGTTTTGCTCACATTCGGCAAAGCGGGCCACATTTATTAAACAGTTACTGAATTAAACAACTTAAAAAACTAAACTAAAAACTAAAGAGTTAGGCCTCCTTTAATCTCTGACTGACTCTGTAGGCAGTCTCAGTCTCTCTCTCTCACACACACACCCACACACACAAACACACAAAACTCGATGGTGTGTCTCTATGGTGTGTTTTGTCGAATGCGGGCTCCGCCCACACACAACGCACAGCTGAAGGAACAATTCTATTTAAATGGACGGGATGTTGTATTTAAAGTGGAATTGCAGTACCTATTTGAAAGATCGGAGGTCCTGATTCAATATTAACTTTCTTTCTTGCGAGATCGGAGGTATTGTTTCACAGAGCACTCTGCTCATGCTTCAATATCGTGCCGAAATAGTCGCCCACGTCACTGTATTTCCGCTTTAAGGTCTCCTTCTGCTTCAATATCGTCCTGATTGTAGAGGTTTTTTTTCGGCGATACCGAAATATAACGCTGCAATGATCTCAAAACAAGCAACAGTCCTGTTCAACTCTCCTTCACGCGTGTGACAAACAAGCTTTATGGGTGCAGTACTATGGAGATTCAGCTCCCTCCTGGCCAATGGGAGGCCAGTGGAGCAGATTGTTGGGAGACAGCCAATGAGAGAGCAACTCGCGCGTCGAGTGAAATTTTGATTGGCACCTTTGAATTTTGAATGGTGCGTTTGGTGCTTTTCGTAAGAGGAGGTTGTTTTCGTATACAGGGAACGAAAACTTAGGAAAATGTTTTTCCTAACCTGTAGTTTTCGTACCCGGTGGTTTCTTAAGTAGGGGGCCAACTGTATATAATAAACAACTTGTAGATAGCATTTCACCTACAGTATACATTTAGTTGTTGCCATGTGTCTGAGAGCAACAGTTTTATATCCTGAGGCCAAACTAAATATCTAAAATGTAAAGAAACAGAAGATAATTTGAAATACTAACAGCTTTTAATTACATTATACATAAAGATCCAAGATATATTATTATTTTTAAAATAACAGAAGTGAACTTTACAACACATCCTGCATACATGGATATATATGTATTTAATAAATGTAATATTTAATGAGCTATTAATATTAAAAAAATGCAAAACTACTAAGTCGTTAAAAATAACAATTCTAAGCATCAGAAAAAAATCTACTTATGAAAATGTAATGTTTTAAACTTTGGCACAAACATTAACACTGAAATAGAACTGCATATTGAGCAAAATAAGCTATTTAAACATATTGAATACACATGAATAATAGAATAGTGTAAGTGCATCGAGTGCGTTTATTAACATCTTGTGAAGCCTTAAATCATGAATGTATGAATATTACATTTTTAAGGCAGGATGAAAGGTGGAGCATCAGCCGCGCATGCGCAGAATTGTATCATGCACTACGAGACCTGCTTAGACCTGTGATCCTAAGAGCAGTAGATTGATCCATTTATATAAAACAATATTAACATTACATGTAGTGACAATGACGGCTCAGGAAAATTTTTTTAGAATTTTACAATAATAACAAAAAATATCGTTTATCATATAAAAATCACATTAATATGATCATTATGCTGGATCCCGAGTAAAAGGGGAAAAGCCGAAAGGAAGACAGACATGCTGGAGAAAAATGAAATGGAATTGACCGGAATCTTGGAGCGATTTGGAGCATGTTGAGCCTGAGACCGCGAGTTGTGTGACGTCATTTTCCCCAGAATCACAGAGCTATCATTGGCGTGTTTAGTTACAAAAAAACCTGCCTGTTTAACGTACCTTGTTGGCGAGCCGGTTCGTTGGGGCGCTTCCCTCTTCTGCTCATTTTAAAATTGATGTTTAAAAGAGAAAACCTAGATGTAGTAAAGTCAGTACATTTCTTAGCAATTAGCAACATGAACAACGGTTTTGTTTTTACCCAGAGTTTCCGTTTCCGGTATAAAAACAAATTCTATTGGCTGAAGGCCTCCGTGACAATCTGCACTGCCCAATCACAGCATGGCTCTTATTATATCAAGCTCTCCACACACTGAATGATCGAGATAGAGGATGGAAACATGATTTGTGACATAATTACAAACCGGGACAAGAGCCAAAGCAATATTTAAAAAACTTCTCTTGTAAAAAAAAAAAACCTTTGATATTCTATCTCACAAGGGAAAATAAGTGCGTACACCAGGGGTGTCAAACTCATGCCACAAAGGGCCATGTGGCTGCAGGTCTTTGCTTCAACCAAGCAGCAGCACACCTGACTTGACTCATTTAATCAACTGATCTAGGTCTTCAGGCAGCCGATTGGTCAATCTGTGTGCTCTGTACAGAGATTGGCCAATCAACTGGCTGAATACTCAGCTCAATTGATGAAATGAGCCAAGTCAGTTGTGCTGCTGCTTGGTTGAAGCAAAAACCTGCAGCCACATGGCCCTTTGTGGCATGAGTTTGACACCCCTGGCGTACACGCTCCATGTTTGATAAAATAAGTGAGCATACAGTGTATACCCGCGTTTATGCCCAACTACAGCCCTGGTTATTTATGGAGAATTAATGCGGTTCTCTCACCTTCAGCTTCCTGTCTGAGGACATTCTCTTCCTCTCCAGCTCTGGACTAGAAGCTTTTAAAATACCTTTAAAAACACTTTTTAATTTTTTTTTTTTTAAATCATCATTGTGAAAACATGTAATATTGATGATGTAATCCCAAACAAGTTCTTGATAGAACAGCAGAAACCAGACCAGCTGTCAACCTTGAACATTACTCCCATCCCAAAATTTGAAGATTTGAGCAATACGTACTGGGAACTACTGGGGAATTTTACTTGTTTCTCTTGTAACAAAGTGAGTGAACATGATGATACTGAGTCAGATACACCCAAAGATCCACATATGACTTCGACACAATCAGAACGGTTTCTGTCCCGGCATCAACCATCACACAAATATTTGCTCTCCAACGCGTTATAGAAGGTCAAAAGAAAACATCTTCCATCAGTTATGGTCCTTATTGCTTTCAGTTCGACTCTATAAATCACGAAGTAATGTTGAAGATTTTATCTGCGTACGATATTCCCTGAAAGCCTTGTCCAAGCGATCATGTTCATCTCTAACAATATGACAGCCAAGGTAGGTTCCCTAGATGGAAATACTGTTTTTAGCATCTTTGCTGGAGACATGTCCCTTAACATGCGAAGATGTCGTTGGGGCGCCTTCATGGCGAGACTTGGGCTGATTTGGCCTGGTGGAGCCCATCCCTCTCCAGGTCGTAGAAACACGCTGATGGCTTTGCAGCTACTCTTTACGAAAGTCAGCAATGGTTCTTTTACATGCCTCTCACCATAGACAGTGAGAGACATGGCTCGCCTTTGATAACCCAGTTAGCTGCACTGGGGGGACTCGAACCCTCAAACTTAGGATCAGCGATCCTGCGCCCTGACCACTAGACCACCACTGCCCTGCATTGGACGATGTTATGAGTAAAGCCACCGTAGGATGAAAGGAAGAACTCGGTTTCACCATCATGCGCGACAAATATCTCCAGTCTCTATTACACGCTCGGATTTTGCTGATGATATTGACCTGATAAGTAATGACGTCAAACAAGCCAACTATACTGCGTAACGTACAAGTAGAACATGGCGAATTCGATCTGGCATTGAACACAAAGAAAACCAAATCAATGTTCTATAATGTAACACCTGAAGATAAAGGAACAATCGACGGAAAAATGATCACACGGGCTATCATGGAGATGACAGATGAACAGAACTTCAGTATCTTGGTGGTTGGGTCGATTGCAAAGAAATAGACAGAAATATCATGAAAATACATGCACGACAATCCCTGAACAAAATGGGCAGCGTTTGGAAAAGCAACCTGGCAGGCTACAACTATTTATACGAACAGTAGAGTCCATCCTCGTATATGGCAGCTCAACATGGGGACTCTGAAACTGGGAAGACACTGGATGGACACTGGATGGAACATATTCAAGAATCCTGAGACAGGTGTAGAATATCTCATGGCATGAGAAGATGACCAACCAGGAGCTCTACGAGACTCTGAGTATCTGTTGAGTATCATACGAAGAAATGGGCGGAAACTGGCTGGACATGAATACAGACAAAACTTCTCCAGAACATCAACTGGTTGCATGGGTTCCTCCACAAATCGCTTCCTATTTAAATCCTGTCAATAAACTTTATTTTTAAAAAAAAGCAGTTAATGTCCCCGGAGAGGTGTAAAAACAGAGCCGACGGCACGTGTTCACATAGGAAATTGTTTAAGCCCTGCCCACTCAAGTCTACCACCCATTTCAAAACAACCCCCCCCCCACACACACACACACACACACACAAGCAGTTTGATCCCCAGTGGTATGAAACACATAAGCAATGAACCCATGGAAGCCTGGTCCTGGAGGAGCCCTGTTCTACAGAGTTTACTGCTTTATTTGCAATTCATTTTCATTGTTAATGAATACTGAATAGTCATCATCGTCATCATCATCACTGTGGTCTTAATTATCCTGAATCATAGCTAATTACAGCTATCATCATCATCATCATCATCATCTTCCGCTTAGTCCAGGGTCGGGTCGCAGGGGCAGCAACCTAAGCAAAGAGGTCCAGACGTCCCTCTCCCGAGCTACTTCTTCCAACTCTCCCGGGGGGACAACGAGGCGGTCCCAGACAAGCCGAGAGACATAGTCCCTCCAGCGTGTTCTAGGTCGACCCCGGGGTCTCTTCCCGGTTGGACATGCCCGAAACACCACACCAGGGAGGCGTCCAGGGGGCATTCTGACCAGAAGCCCGAGCCACCTCAACTGGCCCCTCTCAATGTGGAGGAGCATCGGATTGACTCCAAGCTCTCCACGGATGGTGGAGCTTCTCACCTTATCTCTAAGGGAGAATCCCGCCACCCGGCGAAGGAAGCTCATTTTAGCCGCTTATATCCATGATCTTGTTCTTTCGGTCATTACCCAAAGCTCGTGACCATAGGTGAGGGTTGGAACGTAGATGGACTAGTAAATTGAGAGTTTTGCCTTGCGGCTCAGCTCCTTCTTCACCACGACGGACCGGTACAGGCACCGCTTAACAGCAGAGGCTGTAGCGATCCGTCTGTCGATCTCTCACTCCATCCTTCCCTTACTCATAAAAAAGACCCCAAGATACTTAAACTCCTCCACTTGGGGCAGGACCTCATTCCCGACCCGGAGGGTGCATTCCACCATTGTCCGACTGAGAACCATGGCCTCGGACTTGGAGGTACTGATCTTCATCCCGGCTGCTTCGCACTCAGCTGCGAATCGCTCCAATGAGAGCTGGAGGGCCCGACTTGATGAAGCCAAAAGGACAACATCATCCGCAAAAAGTAAGAGACGATATCCGATGGCCACCAAACCAGAACCCCTCATCGCCTTGACTGCGCCTAGAAATTCTGTCCATAAAAATTATTAACAGTATCTGTGACAAAGGACAGCCTTGGCGGACTCCAACTCCCACTGGAAACGAATCCGACCTGCTGTTACCAATACGGACCAAACTCTGGCTCCGGTGATACAGCGACCGAATAGCTCATAGCAACGGGCCCGGAACACCGTACTCTCGGAGCACGCCCCACAAGATCTTTCGAGGGACACGGTCGAAAGCCTTCTCCAAATCCACAAAGCACATGTGGACAGATTGGGCAAACTCCCATGCCCCCTCCAGAATCCTGTGGAGCGTATAGAGTTTGTCAAGAGTGCTACGGCCAGGATGAAAACCACATTGTTCCTCCTGAATCCGAGGTTCGACTATTGGTCGGATCCTCCTCTCTAGTACCCATAAACTTTCCCAGGTAGGCTGAGGAGTGTAATTCCCCGATAACTGGAAGACACCCTCCGGTCCCCCTTCTTAAAAATTGGGACCACCACCCCAGTTTGCCAATCCAGAGGTACAGCCCCTGATAACCACGGGATGTTGCAGAGATGTGTCAACCAAGACAGTCCTACAACATCCAGGGCCCTGAGATATTCCAGGCGGATCTCGTCCAACCCCGGAGCTCGACCACCGAGGAGCTTTGTGACAACCTCAGTGACCTCCACTCCAGTGATGGGCGGACCCTCACCCGAACCCCCAGGGTTTTCCTCTTCCACGGAGGGCGTGTTGGTGGGATTGAGAAGGTCCTCAAAGTATTCCCTCCACCTCTCAACAACATCCCCAGTCAAGGTAAGCAGCTCCCCACCTCCACTGTAAACAGTGTTTGTGAAGAACTGCTTCCCCCTCCTGAGGCGTCGGATGGTGGCCCAGAACCTTTTTGAGGCCAACCGATAATCACTCTCTAGGCCCTCACCGAACTCCTCCCACGCCCGAGATTTTGCATCTGCGACAACCTCGGCTGCAGCACGTTTGGCCTGCCGGTACCCGTTTGCTGCCTCAGGAGTCCCACAGGCTAATAAAACCCGATAGGCCTCCTTCTTCAGCTGGACGGCCCTCTTCACCGCAGGTGTCCACCACTTGGTTCGGGGATTACCGCCACGACAAGTACCGACGACCTTACGGCCACAGCTATGGGCTGCCGCCTCAGCAATGGAGGCACGAAACATGGTCCATTCAGATTCCATGTCCCCCGCCTCCTCCTGAATGTGGTTGTAGCTCTGCCGGAGGTGGGAGTTAAAGGCCTCTCGGACAGGGGACTCTGCCAAACGTTCCCAGCAGACCCTGATTACACGCTTGGGCCTGCCAGGTCTGGAAGGCAACCTCCCCCACCACCAAAGCCAACTCACCACCAGGTAGTGATCGGTAGACAGCTCAGCTCCTCTCTTCACCCGAGTGTCCAGAACATATGGTCGCAAGTCCGATGACACGACTACAAAGTCAATCATCGAACTGCGATCTAGGGTGTTCTGGTGCCAAGTGCACTTATGGACACCCTTATGTTCGAACATGGTGTTCGTGATAGACAAACTATGACGAGCACAGAAGTCCAACAACGAAACACCATTCGGATTCAGACTGGAGAGGCCGTACCTACCGATCACACCCTTCCAGGTCACACTATCGTTGCCCACATGGGTGTTGAAGTCTCCCAAGACTCTCCAACACCCCCCCCAAAGACTCCAATAAGGGTGGGTCCTCTGAACTGTCATTTGGTGCATAAGCACAAATAACAGTCAGGACCCGTCCCACCACCCGAAGACGGAGGGAAGCTACCCTTTCGTCAACCGGGGAGAACCCCAACATTTGGGCACCGAGATGGGGGGGCAACAAGAATACCCACACCGGCTCGCCGCCTCTCCCCATGAGCAACTCCAGAATAGAAGATGGTCCAGCCTCTTTCAAGATGGATGGTTCCAGAGCCCAAGCTATGCGTTGAGGTGAGCCCGACTATATCTAGTCGGTATCTCTCCACCTCACGCACCAAATCAGGCTCCTTTCCCGCCAGAGAGGTGACATTCCATGTCCCGAGGGTCAGAGTAAGTAGCCGAGGATCGGTCCGACAGAACCCATGCCTTTGGCTGCCACCCAACTCACATTGCACCCGACCCCTAAAACTCCTCCCACGGGTGGTGGGTCCATGGGAGGGTGGACCCATGTCTCCTTTTCGGGCTAGGCCCGGCCAGGCTCCATGGGCACAAGCCCGACCACCAAGCGCTCGCCTTCGAGCCCCTCCCCTGGGCCTGGCTCCAGGAGGGAACCCCGGTGACCCACGTCCGGGCAAGGGAGACTGCTTCCTGTGCTCTCTCTCAGATGTCATGTGTCATAGGGGTTTTAATTACAGCTATATATGTAATAATACACGTTAACACATATTTATGCGGTCCTCACTTAACAACAGTGTTATGTTCTGTAGACCCCATCGTAAAGCGATTTCGTCGTTAAACGAACCCCGCTTTAGTCGACATTTAGCTTGGTTTGTATTTGTACAGTAGGCTATTGTATTGCATACGTATAGACCGTTGAATGTGAGAAGCCATAACTGCTAGCAATTGCTTGCACTCTCTTACGTAGACTTCCGACTGAATAGTGTGTGTGTGTGTGTGTGTGTGTGTGTGTGTGTGTGTGTGTGTGTGTGTAGGGAGGTGGGATGGGAGATGCTGCCGACACTGGGTATGCGCAAACATACGCACGCTCACAACTCAGCTGCTTTGTTTCTGTTGTGACTCGTTAACAGTAAAAGTTAAAAGTACACCTTTGATAATTTGACAATTTTTAACGGGTCGTCGTAACTCCGAATCGTCGTCAATGAGTCCGTCGTTAAGAGAGGACCGCCTGTATATAACTACACAATTCTACAAATGTTTAGTAATTTAGTTCTATACTTAAATCCACTTGGGGCAGGACCTCATTCCCGTGTGTGTCCCGGGTCGGAATTGAGGTCCTGCCCCAAGTGGAGGAGTTTTAGTATCTTGGGGTCTTGTTTACGAGTGAGGGAAGGATGGAACAAGAGATCGACAGACGGATCGCTGCAGCCTCTGCTGTTAAGCGGTGCCTGTACCGGTCCGTCGTGGTGAAGAAGGAGTTGAGCCGCAAGGCAAAGCTCTCAATTTACCAGTCGATCTACGTTCCAACCCTCACCTATGGTCACGAGCTTTGGGTAATGACCAAAAGAGCAAGATCACGGATACAAGTGGCTGAAATGAGCTTCCTTCGCTGGGTAGCGGGGTTCTCCCTTAGAGATAAGGTGAGAAGCTCCACCATCCGGGGAGAGCTCGGTGTAGATCCGCTGCTTGTCCGCATGATGATGAGATGGAGGAAGTAGCTCGGGAGAGGGACGTCTGGACCTCTTTGCTTAGGTTGCTGCCCCCGCGACCCGACCCTGGACTAAGCGGAAGATGATGATGATGATGATGATGATATATTAAATCCAATTATAAAATATCGTGCCGTCACAATGCAACCAAAGTTAATTTACATAAATCAAGTGCTTAACTGTAGAAATGAATGCTGTGTCTTGGTTGTCTGTCGATACGACAAAGACAACCTATTCACGCATTCATTCCTTATCTTGATTTGTGGACCCTCTGATGGCTGATGAGTCCTAGCTTGGAGCAACATATACGACCACACACATCACAGGATGGTCCTGATGTAACCGCCGTTCTCATTTTACACCGCTGGTGTTTTTCTTGAGCAGCCTGGATACGCTTGTCTTCAAATTGCCTGATGCCCTTGTGAGTGATGGAGCTCCAGCTCTTCCGATTCTCTGCTAGGACCTCTCATCGGCTGTCATCTATGTCACTTCTTCAGGCTGGCCTTAAGTGTATCTTTAAATCATTTGTATTGACCACCATGCCTGCATTGACCAGTTTTGAGCTGTCCATAGAAGATTGCCTTTGGCAGTCTGTTGTCAGACATACGGACGAAGTGTCCTGCCCATCGGAGTTGTGATTTTATCAGAAAAGATTCCATGCCAGGAATTTCTGCCCTATGCACAACTCCAGTATATTTGGAATTTTGTCCTGCCAGCGAATACCCAAGATTTTGTGGATGCAGCTGATATGGAAGTGATCAAGTTTCTTTATATAGTGTCTGTAGGTGGTTCATGTTTCACAGGCATAGAGGAGTGTGGGTATGATGACTGCTCTGTATACCTGAAGTTTGGTCTGAACTTTTATACCTCTCTTATCCCACAGCTTTCCTCTGAGGCATACAAAAGCACGACTTGCTTTGGCAATGTGAAGGTTCACTTCATCATCCAGGGAGATTGATTGAGACAGGATGCTTCCCAGATAAGTGAATCTGTCAACCACATTTAGATATGCGTCTTCGATGGTGATGGTTGGCTCGACATAGACTTTCTGAGGAGCTGGCTGATACATCACTTCAGTCTTCTTGAGGCTGATAATGAGGCCAAATCTTCTACATGCTGAGGAGAAATGGTTCATTGCCAGCTGGAGGTCTTCTTCTGAGTGGGCAAGTAATGCACAGTCATCAGCAAAAAGGAGTTCCCTCACCAGATCTTCAACCAGCTTGGTGGAGGCCTTGAGTCTCCTGGGGTTAAATGGCTTATCATCTGACCGAAACTGTATGCACACCCCTCTGTCCATGTTTTGGAAGGCATCCAGTAGCATAGCTGCAAAGAGTACACTGAACAATGTTGGAGCCATGACACAGCCTTGCTTCACACGCTTCACACCATTTGTAACCTGGAATTGATTTGATGTGTTGCTATCTGACAGTACCTTAGCCATCATGCCATTGTAGAATTGTATTATCATCTTGGTGAATCACTCTGGGCATCCCAGCTTGGCAAGGATTTTCCACAAGCCCTCTCTGCTGACCGTATCAAAAGCTTTTGTGAGATCAACCAAAGCTGTGTACAAATTCACATTCTGCTCTCTGTATTCTCTCGGATCTACCTTGCTGCAAATATCATATCTGCTGTTCCTCTGCCACTGCGGAAGCCACACTGAGTTTCTGGAAGGAATGCTTCAGTGATTTCATGGATAAAGCGATTTAAGATAATTCTTGGGAGTATCTTGCCTACTATGACTAAGAGAGATATACCCCTGTGGTTGTCACACTTGGAGCGAGAGCCTTTCCCTTTCCCTGTACAAACTGATGATTGATGCATCCTTGAATTCTTGAGGTATCCTTTCCTCTTCCCACATGATCTGGAAAAGTTTGGTCAGATGGTGAACAAGGTGGTGACCACCGAACTTGTAGATCTCTGCTGGTATGGCATCTGATCCAGGTGCCTTTCCATTTGACAAAGCTTTGATGGCTTTCTGGTGTCTGGTCGAGTGATGCAAGTTAGCAAGAGCTGCCACAATGGGATTCTGTTCAATCTCTTCGATGGCGTCTGGATCAATGTCTGACTGCCGATTTATCAGGGTGCTGAAGGGCTCTGCCCACCTTTCCTTGAGGAGGTTTTTATCAGTCAGGAGTGTGGTTTCATCAGCAGTTAACAGTGCCACTGTCCCATTTCGAATCAGTCCATCTATGGCCTTAATTGCATTATAGATGCTTTTGGTGTCAGAGGTGGGTGTCCTCTCCTATTCCCCATAGGTGGGACATAATTTTGCGACAGGGTCCACTGCTTAAGAGGCGGCATCCACTGGCAATGCCTACCGGTGACTGGTGAACCCCCTCACTTAGTTTTGCACGAGTCAAGATCCCAGGGTATGGCCATAGGTGTGCATAACCTATTACTTGGAGCCATAAGTGAGAGTTGAGTGTTGTGTTATGTTATGTGGACACCAATGTTCCATATCCACACCCATATTGACATAGCTGTGCGGCAAGCATGGATACAAGGTACTAGCCCTCCACAACACCCCATATACCCCGAATGCTATGTAAAGATGATATGGTGATATTTCTAACCTTAAAGTGACGGTTCAGGATGTTGTTTGGGTTAGTGTAGTTTCTGTTGCTAGGCAACAAGTTAGAATCGTTTAAAGCAGTGAAAAAGACGTGAGATGTCATAGTTTAGTATCAGCAATGTTTTTTTTTGAACATGTTTATAGTTACCCAGTTCAAAAAGAAAGAAAGAAAGATAGAATGAGTCATTAAAACAGACTAATTCAACAGGAAGCCACCATCCGATATACAAAACCCTCTCATTAAAAAAGAGGAAATAATAAGAACTCAAAACACAGCAATAAATCTATAACACTGTGAAAGCTCTGAGTTCAAAAGACAGTTCAACATTTCACGACAAAACATGAACCTGGAGACAACTTCCTTTTAAATACTGCCATTTTGGAAAAAAAAATCTTTAATAAAAATGTGATTATAAACTCAGTCATGCAAATGGATTTAAAAATGTAAATTCTGATTTTCATATCCCTTCAGCTGCAAGAAAAGATTTTATAAATTAGAACATAATTCTCTGATTTCACTTATTCCTGTGAGTGTCCCATCTCAGCTTATTATTATTATTATTATTATTAACAAGAAGAAGAAGAAGAAGAAAAACGTCGTGATGTCATACGCAGGTATTTTAACCCCGCCCGGTTATCTGCCCCGCCCCCCTCGGGTTGAGAGCAGTTTTTCCAAAATGGCGCTGTGCTGTGTGCGGAAGTTTTGCGGCGCTTCTGTGAGATTTCTATGCAGAACACGGTACCAGGGGGTCACTGTGGGATTCTGCAGGTCTAGTTTAACCGGCACGCAACTCAGGTAACGCATTTGTGCGGAGTCGGTGTCTGTGTCCATGTTTCGAGTGAGTGACGGTCAGGGAGGTGAAAGAGCCAACAATGAAAGGTCATAAACATTGAAGTGAAACTTGCAGCTTCTCTCTACCAACAGTTTAGATTCGAATGCGGCGAGTTTGTCCTCAGGAAGGACACAGGGAAGAAAGAAAGGAAATATTCAGTGGGGTTTAGTGTCCATGCAAAACTTGTCAGTTCTAAAGATGTGAGTTCGAACATGGGGATCAGATGTACAGGAAACCTTTAATGTGAATTAATTTGAGTGGCCTGATGGTAGGGTGCTGGATCACTGATCCCAAGGTCAGGGGTTCAAGCCCCACTATCACTGGGTTGTCAGTGCTACTGATTACAGCATCACTTCAGAAGAAAAAAACCCTGAGCCTGGTGCCAGAGCAGCTGCTATAACATGCAGTACCAGTGACAATCTGGACACACCCACACATTCTAACTGAACTAGGCGTGTCCAAACTTTTGAGTGGTACAGTAGATCCCCACAATGTGATGAATACCAGAATCTTTCTCTCACTCACTCACTCACTCACATACACACACACACACACACACACACAATCTGAATTTAATTTTACTGCAGTAGAGCTTCTGTTCCAGAGAAATCAAAAGAAACCCACGTGGACCCTGTGGGAACAGTAACCTGAGTTCAGGATGGACCCGCAGGCCCTGCACTGTCCGGCAGCATTGAATGGTGCTTGAACCCAGTGACCTCTCTTCATCTCTGTAGGTTATGTTTAGTGAGGCAGTACTCACCTTCCCACGCGAGGTTCAGCCTCGGCCAAAGCATCGCATCAAGGTTGAAATGGGCCAATGACAAGTACCAGCGATTTCTCCAGAGGCGTTTCCCGAGGTTCTATGTCCTTTATTCCACGTTTATACGAGGTGAGGTTCCATCAACAATAGCGGTCATGCAGTTTTCTCCTGATCATGAGCATTTTACTCCGAATGTGTGTGAGTTGTGCGTTGTTGAGGAGTTTATGATGAGACTTTACGACCCTGTAGGATTTAGACTCTTCTTCGAGGATGCTCGTGAAGTGCATAGGATCAGAATTCGGATGATCAGAAACAACATCGACCCCGATACATTACCTTACCGTGAAATGGAGAAGCTCAGACAGGTGAGATCAGGAATGTGTGTGTGTGTGTGTGTGTGTGCGCCCGCGCGTGTGTATGCGTGTGTCTGTCTCTGTGTGTGTGTGTGTGTGTGTGTGTGTGTGTTATTATATTTATATTTTACAACTAATAGATGCATATATGACTGACTAATTGTAGCACAACATTTTATGTAATAACCAGAAGGTCGATTTAAATGTTATGTTAATTCATCACGAGTGTCACGGTAAAGTCAGTATTAAGTTGGAAATTATTCAAATTTGTTGAACTTTAAATGTAATTTTCTCAAAAGTTGATTAAAAGACTGAAAATTCCTGTCAGGTTTTGGTTTATGTTAGTTAATTTCTGCAAAACTAGCAACATTCATTCATTCATTTTCTGAACCGCTTAATCCTAATTAGGGTTGTGGGGAGGCTGGTGCACGTCTCAGCCGACTCTGGGCGAGGGCAGAGTACACTCTGGACAGCTCCAGGCCATCGCAGGGCGAAAACACACTGACGGCTGTACAGCTCCTCTTTACGAAAGTCAGCAATAGTTCTTTTACATGAACCTCCAGCACAGACAGTGAGAGACACAGCCAGCCTCTGATAACCCAGGTAGTGCACTGGGGGACAGCAATGATGACCCGGTGATAGTGGGGCTTGAACCCCGGACATTCAGATCTGTAATCCAGCACCTTACCACCGCTGCCTCATGCAATATGAGCGAATAATGCTAATATATAATATACAAATACTGTGTGTCATATAAATGTCACTTAATTTCTAGACTGATGGAAAGTAGACATGGACATGTACACTGTGGACTCCAGGACTCGACCCTGTCTGTGAGACATTTTTGAGACATTTAGTTGATATCTAATCCCTGCTATATGTTTATTTTTCCTGACAGTTCCACCGGGATATGATCAAAGCCATTCCTCTGGTGATCATCTCCATTCCTCCCTTTGCCAACTACATAGTGTTTGTTTTAATGTAAGTACTGAAAGTGACTGAACCCGAGTGTAATCTCCTCCACTGTACTGGTAATACAAGCTGGATCAGTACCGGTGGTGTGGAGTGAACGTTACAGTGCTATACTGAAGGAATTTATTTTTTTCTCTGTCATCCCTCCATCCAGCTGTTTACTGAACTGCATAATGCTGTTAGGGTTACAGGTTAGGGTGGAGCCGATCCTTCCGGGGGTTGGGCGGGGTACACCCTGAAACACCTCACCAGGCAATTGCAGGGAAACACGCACACAACTATTCACACTCAAACCCAGGGGCAATTGGACCTAATGTGCATGTTTTTGAAGTGATGGAGGAAGTGCACACAAGCACCGGGAGAACATGAAACTCCACACACAAGCGCCTTCATTGAGCCCAGGACTTCAACCCAAGGCCTTCTCGCTGTGAGGCGGATGTGCTGACCGCTGCACCGCCCAGTAACAACAGCAAAAGATGGCAAATAGAAAATGCTCATGAAGTCAGTTTATTAGCTTATCGTTTGTGTCTAAAGTATTCAGTGGCGTTTCAATTCCCAGAATAAACCGGACTATTAAACCGTGAGGTTTAACTCCACCCCTTAGCCGATTACTTTTCCTGTACCAGTATGTTGTCCTGTAATGTTTCATTCCTCTTATACCACAAGATCACTTTTTTTTACTCCATGTACTCATTCGACCCCCAACCCCCCACCACCATCCCTATTACCAGGTACCTTTATCCCCGCCAGCTTCTGATTCGCCATTTCTGGACCCCACAGCAGCTGGTGGAGTTTCAGGGAGTGTACCATGCACAGAGAGCGCGACATCACCATCCACTGCTCAGGGGGTTAAAGGACACAGCATCTCACATCACACCTGAAGGGCTGAAGAGCCAGTTCACAGAGCTTTGCAGTAAAGTGAGTCCCATCACACAGAACAGGACTTCACACAACACAAACAAGCCTGATTCTTCATACTGGTTCCTGTTTCCAGGTTCAGGGTGGCGTTCACCCTGTTGTATCTGATCTCCATGCGGTGAGGACGTTATTCTCAGGTTCACCACTGGGTGTCAGACGGATGGCTGCAGATCAGAGGGTTAGTTTTTAACACAAAATCAAGGGAGAAAGATATCTGAGAGAAATTGTGCTTTCCTGTGCTGATGTATTATTTGTAGACAGTATTTATGCTCAAGTTTTATCAAAGCTTTTGTACCAAAGTATTGATACCTCAGGATGTTGTTTCCACCCTCAGCAACCTTCAGTTTGGATGAAAATTACACACACACACACTTATTTATATAAGTAAAAATAAAAGGACAGGACAAAGACTTTCTATTGAAACTTCATTTTTCACTTCAGAAAATTCTTCTGTAATCACCTGAAGAGAGAGGATGATTTCACTGCCCCTCGAAACAGATCTGTAGTGAAAATTAAGTTTCGATAGAAAGTCTTTGTCCTGTCCTTTTATTTTTACTTATATTTGCTCTATGAAAAAGTATTGAGCACTCTCCTACGGAAGGATCTACTCAGAAAATTCTCTCTCTCTAAAAAAAAAAAATATATATATATTTTAATATATATATATTTATATTTTAATATATACAGACAGTAGGCCCTTGACTATTCGTGGTTTTGCACTCACGGTTTGAGTATTCGCAGACTGCCAAGCAACTGACACCCCACTCAAATTCAGCCAATGGCTGTCCTCCTTCCTGCTGCTTCGTTGAGATGATGTAACGCCCCTTTTTCTTCATTCGTGCACAAGTTGTCAATAAGCCTCTTTTTTTTTTTTAGTGTGTTTTAATTACCAGTTAAGCTCTGTGATGCCACTCAAACGCTGTGTGTCTTCTCTGGGTAAGCGATAGAAAACGCTGGATGTTTCTCCTGAAGAAATAAGACTTTCTCCTGAAGAAACGACAGTTTCTTCTGAACTGTTGTATTAAAGTCTTTTTCAATTATTAGTCCAGTACAGTATCTAAGTTAATGTTTAGAATGTTTGTGTGTGAGATTTTATGTTTTGTAGCATGTTTAACATATGATACATAAAGGATAAACTTTATTACGCTTCATGTCCTTTTACATTGAACATGACGTCTCCAAGATGGTGCTGCCTAGAGGGCGACGCCACAGAGTTTTCAGTCAAATTGTTTCTTTGTTCGTTTTAATTTGTTTTGTTTGTTGTTTTGTTTGTTCATGTTTTGCACTATGCTCGTCTATGACCGATCGACCCTACTACAGCTATGAGATCGGAGTCTTCGGGCAACTGAGAACGTTCAACTCCTATCCTGAGCTAATATGCTATGGTAGCTCAATGCTTGCCACACCCCGGCTAACAAAAGTTCTGTACCCGGAAGTGAAACCCCATGTATCATATTACATGCGCAAATGTGCAACCGGAAGTAAAATACTGTGTATCCGTTACATGCGCTAAAATATGCTTCTTAAACACATTCTATAGACAGTCTGACTCATTAATACAGTATTAATGTAGTAAAATGGAGTAATGATTAAGAAAAACTTCAATTTTTACTGTATAATGTATAAATATAATGATTATCTTCATTCGCGGGAGGGGCCGGAACCGAACCCCCGCGAATATTGAGGGCCTACTGTGTGTGTGTGTGTGTGTGTGTGTGTGTGTGTGTGTGTGTGTATATATATATATATATATATATATATATATATATATATATATATATACACATACACACACACCCCCCTCCCTGAATCGCCACCTTATGGTGTGGAGGGGTTTGCATGACCTAATGATCCTAGGAGCTATGTTGTCGGGGGCATAATGCCCCTGGTATGGTCACCCAAGGCAAACAGGTCCTGGGTGAGGGTCCAGATGATGTGTGGTTTGGAAGACCTCTATGATGGAAAAAGCAAGGATACAGTTTCCCTCGCCCGGACGCGGGTCACCGGGGTCCCCTCCTGGAGCCAGACCTGGGGTAGGGGCTCGAAGGCAAGTGCCTGGTGGTCGGGCTTCTGCCCACAGAGTCCGGCCGGGCCCTGCCTGAAAAGAAAACCTGGGTCCGCCCTCCCATGAACCCACCACCTGTGGGAGGGGCCTTAGGGGTAAGATGCAATGCGAGTTGGGTGGCAGCCGAAGGCATGGGTTCTGTCGGACCGAATCCTCGGTTACTGACTCCGACTCTTGGGACATGGAATGCCACCTCTCTGGTGGGGAAGGAACCTGATCTGGTGCGTGAGGTGGAGCGATACCGACTAGATAAAGTCGGGCTCACCTCAACGCATAGCTTGGGCTCTGGAACCACCCATCTCAAGAGAGACTGGGCCTTATTCCATTCTGGAGTTGCTCATGGGGAGAGGCGGCGAGCTGGTGTGGGCATACACCCCGTCTCGGTGCCCAAATGCTGGGGTTGTCCCCAGTCGACGAAAGGGTAGCTTCCCTCAGCCTTTGGGTGGGGGGACAAGTCCTGACTGATATTTGTGCTTATGCACCAAATGACCGTTCAGAGTACTCGCCCTTCTTGGAGTCTTTAGTGGGGGTGTTGGAGAACGCTCACTCTGGAGACTCACTCGTTGTCTTGGGAGAATTCAACGCCCATGTGGGCAACGATAGTGTGACCTGGAAGGGTGTGATCGGTAGGTACGGCCTCTCCAGTCTGAACCCGAATGGTGTTTCATTGTTGGACTTCTGTGCTCGTCATAGTTTGTCTATCACGAACATCATGTTTGAACATAAGTGTGCCCATAACTGCACTTTGCACCAGGACACCCTAGGTCGCAGTTCGATGATTGACTTTGTAGTCGTGTCACCGGACTAGTGGCCGCATGTCCGGGAAACTCGGGTGGAGGAGCTGAGCTGTAAACCGATCACCACTGGTTGGTGAGCTGACTTCGATGGTGGGGGAGGCTGCCTTCCAGACCTGGCAGGCCCAAGCGTGTAATTAGGGTCTGCCGGGAATGTTTGGCGGAGTCTCCTGTCCGAGAGGCCTTTAACTCCCACCTCCGGCAGAGCTACAACCACGTCCCGGGAGAGGCGGGTGACATGGAATCTGAATGGGCCATGTTTCATGCCTCCATTGCCGAGGCGGCAGCCCATAAATGTGGCGAAAGGTCGTCTGTGCTTGTGGCGGTAACCCCCGAACCCGGTGGTGGACACCTGCGTTGAAGGGGGTTGTCCAGCTTAAAAAGGAGGCCTATCGGGTTTTATTAGCCTGTGGAACTCCCAAGGCAGCAGACGGGTCCCGGCAGGCCAAACATGCTGCAGCCGAGGCTGTCACGGATGCAAAATCTCGGGCATGGAAGGAGTTCGGTGAGGGCCTGGAGAGTGATTATCGGTTGGCCTCAAAAAGGTTCTGGACCACCATCCGACGCCTCAGGAGGGGGAAGCAGTTCTCCACAAACGCTGTTTACAGTGAAGGTTGGGAGCTGCTCACCTCGATTAGGGGTGTCGTCGAGAGGTGGAGGGAATACTTTGAGGACCTCCTCAATCCCACCAACACGCCGTCCATGGAGGGGGAAGACCCTGGGGGTTTGGGCGGGGTTTGCCCATCAGTGGAGTGGCTCCTTGGTGCTCCTCCAAAAAGCTCCTCGGTGGTCAAGCTCCAGGGTTGGATGAGCTCTGCCCTGAATATCTTGGGGCTCTGGATGATGTAGGACTGTCTTGGTTGACACGTCATTGCAACATTGCGTGTCATCGGGGGCAGTACCTCTGGATTGGCAAACCGGGGTGGTAGTCCCCCATTTTAAAAAGGGGGACCGGAGGGTGTGTTCCAATTATCGGGGGATCACACTCCTCAGCCTACCTAGGAAAGTCTATGCAGGGTTATTGGAGAGGAGGAGCCGACCGATAGTCAAACCTCGGATCCAGGAGGAACAATGTGGTTTTAGTCCTGGCCGTGGCACTCTTGTCCAACTCTATATGCTCCACAGGATCTTGGAGGGGGCATGGGAGTTTGCCCAATCTGTCCACATGTGCTTTGTGGATTTGGAGAAGCTTTCGACATTGTTCCTCAGACTCTCTTGTGGGGTGTGCTCCGGGAGTACGGCGTTCCGGACCTGTTGCTACTGGCCATTCGATCACTGTATCATCGGAGCCAGGGTTTGGTCCATATTGGTAACAACAGGTCAAATTCGTTTCCAGTGAGGGTTGGAGTCTGCCAAGGCTGTCCTTTGTCACTGATTCTGTTCATAATTTTTATGGACAGAATTTCTAGGCACAGCCGAGGCATTGAGGAGTTCTGGTTTGGTGGCCATTGGATCTCGTCTCTGTTTTTTTGGGAGATGAGCTTTTGGCCTCATCAAGCCGGGAATTACAGCTCTCATTGGAGCGATTCGCAGTCGAGTGCGAAGCGGCCGGGATGAAAATCAGCACCTCCAAATCTGAGGCCATGGTTCTCAGTCGGACAAGGGTGGAATGCACCCTACGGGACGGGTATGAGGTCCTGCCCCAAGTGGAGGAGTTTAAGTATCTTGGGGTCTTGTTCACGAGTGAGGGAAGGATGGAGTGGGAGATCGACAGACGAATCGCTGCAGCCTCTGCTGTTAAACGGAGCCTGTACCGGTCCGTGGTGAAGAAGGAGCTGAGCAACAAAGCGAAGCTCTCAATTTACCAGTCAATCTATGTTCCAACATTCATCTATGTGCACGAGCTTTGGGTAGTGACCGAAAGAACAAGATCACCGATACAAGCAGCTGAAATGAGCTTCCTTCGCCAGGTGGCGGGTTTCTCCCTTAGAGATAAGGTGAGAAGCTCTACCATCCGTAGACGGCTCGGAGTACATCCACTGCTCCACCGCATTGAGAGGGACCAGTTGAGGTGGCTTGGGCATCTAGTCAGAATGCCTCCCTGGTGTGGTGGTTTGACCATGTCCAACCGGAAAGAGACCCTGGGGTTGACCTAGAACATGCTGGAGGGACTCCCTCGGCTTGTCTGGGAATGCCTCGATATCCCCCCGGAAGAGCTGGAGGAAGTGGCGGGGAGAGGGATGTCTGGACCTCTTTGCTTAGGTTGCTGCCCCCATGATCTGATTCTGGATCAAGCCGAAGATGATATATACACAGTGGTACCTCAATTTATGAAATTAATCTGTTCTGGAAGTCGTTTCGTAACCTGGATTTTTCGTAAGTTGAACCGCATTTTACATGTAAAACGTGTGATTCGTTCCAAGAACCCCAATACTACCCCCTAAACCCTTTAGAAATGATAAAAGCCTACCTTTTAAGGCCTCCTACTGCTTCAATATCATACCCATGGTAGACGGGTTTGGCCATATTCCTTTGTAATATCACTCAACCGCATGCCATGACCCCGCTTCTTCTTTTCACTCACACTGGGAACCACACATGCACGCTCGTCTGTGTGTGTGTGTGTGTGTGTGTGTGTGTGTGTGTGTGTGTGTGTTGACCATGTCTTCTTCGCAGAGTTATAATCTTACAAATGTTTATGCAAGGTTAAAAGCCTGAGCCAAAAAAACAAGTTGAAATGAGCACATTCGAAAAACTCATGAAACAACAGTAACTCTGTTCTTTACATGAAAAGTATTATGGAGATGCAGCTTCATATTAAAAAGGTGAGGTACCACTGTGTGTGTGTGTGTGTGTGTGTGTGTGTGTGTGTGTATGTATATATATATATATATATATATATATATATATATATATATATATATGTATAGATTCTTCTATAATCACCTGAAGAGAGAGGATGGTTTCACCACCCCTCGAAACAGATCTGTAGTGATAAATGGAGTTTCAATAGAAAGTCTTTGTCCTGTCCTTTTATTTTTATTTGCTCTACCAAAAAGTATTGAGCACTCTCCTACGGAAGGATCTACTCGGAAAATCATATATATATATATATATATATATATATATATTCATATTCTTCTGTAATCACCTGAAGAGAGAGGATGATTTCACTGCCCCTTGAAACAGATCTGTAGTGAAAATGAAGTTTCAATAGAAAGTCTTTGTTCTGTCCTTTTATTTTTACTTATATTTTCTCTGCGAAAAAGTATTGAGCGCACTCCTACGGAAGGATCTACTCAGAAAATTCTCTCTCTCTCTCTCTCTCTCTAATATATATATAATGTGTATGTAATGCAGCCATGAGGGAGGGGCACAAACCAGTGTCTATCCCTCACGCCGGTTCCAAGCCCGGATAAATGCAGAGGGTTGAGTCAGGAAGGGCATCCGGCATAAAACAAATGCCAAATAAAAAATGCAAGTCACAACAAAGAATGCCATACCGGATCGGTCGGGGCCCGGGTTAACAATGACCGCCATCAGTGCTGTTAACCAACAGGGTGCTGGTGGAAATTGGACTACTGTTGGTCGAAGAAGGAGAGGCGGGAGGCGTTGAGGTTCTCTTTGGGAATAACAAGGATGGATAGGATCAGGAATGAGCACATCAGAGGGACAGCACATGTAAGACGTTTTGGAGACAAAGTCAGAGAGGCTAGATTGAGATGGTTTGGACATGTACAGAGGAGGGATAGTGAGTATATTGGTAGTAGGATGCTGAGCTTGGAACTACCAGGCAGAAGGCCTAGAGGAAGACCAAAGAAATGATTCATGGATGTGGTGAAGGAGGACATGAAGGTAGTTGGTGTAAGAGAAGATGCAAAGGATAGGGTGAGATGGAGGCAGATGATTCGCTGTGGTGATCCCTGAATGGAAAAGCCGAAAGGAAAAGATGATGTGCATATATGTATGTGTATATATGCACACACACACACACACACACACACGTAGAAATGCATTTACAGGGTGTCACGATAAAACCTCTCACATCATCATCATCATCTTCATCCACCTTAACCTGGGATTGGTTCACGGGGGCAGCAGCTTAAGCAGTGAAACCCAACACGACCTGCTGAGCCACAGCAACCATCAGAAATCACTGCTGAGAGGGTATGAAGATCATCCCTAACACATGATGAATTAAAACCTGAATGAAGTTTCATATATGAAAATAACACTTTGATTCTCTATAAAGTTTAAAATATTGGACGTTTCATTGCTTTTGTTTCATCCTGTATTGTACATGTAACTATAGCAACGCTGACATCACCACTTTGTCCGCAGTCAGGCGTGAATCACCTCAGTGCTCTTTGCTGATGTCTTTCAGAGACACCTTTGCTCATTGCTCTTCTTAACGCCCCGCCTCCCGGCTTTCGTTATTCGCCAGCGCTTGAATAGCCACGCGCTAGAGTTCATGCAACTGGATCGCGCAATCATCAAACTCGGCCTCCACCAGCTCAATGACATGGAGCTCAAAGAGGTGAGAAAAACATTTGCGTATCATTAGGTTTCTGATGGATTTGATGTTTATTGTAAATACATTAACGTTTTTTGATTGGTCAGAGTGTTGATTTAATTCTAGTCCAGATTCGATGATGGTTCCAGGTGTAATTATTTGATACTTTATTACTCATTGTAGTACCTGATCAATTCTTTAATAACAGCTGATTCTGCTGGAAGCTGTGAGTGGATTGAAAAGGTGCTTAGCGTATTTTCTGGACTATAAGACGCACTTTTTTCATACTTTGGCTGAAGGTGTGACTTGTACTCCGGGGCAACTTACATGTGAAATTATCACATATCATTCTGTTCATCATAACAACAAACATAATTTCACATGTTTGTTATTTTCACACAGAACCACAAGAAGGACATTCTAGATTTGTGTACAGTACCAGCTAATTCTGGACCACTGAAAATTCAACATGAACAGAAACTTAAAAAGACAACCGGACTGAACAAAAATGTCCTAGAAAGAAAATCCTATTCTGCAGATTACAAGCTGCGAGTAGTGAAGGATGCAGCAGAAAATGGTATTGGACAATAAAATTGGTTAGTTACAGCACCGCGTGTTAAAGTGTTCGACGTGTGAGTTTTGCAGTGGTTGGATCATGTGATGTCTGTGTGCAGGCGTGTTACGTGAGAGGGCTGAACGTGGAGTGGTTGAGTCCAACACAGTGCCGTGATTGGCTGTCCCAGTGGTTGCAGTTTTCCATGTACCTTAACGGTGAGAGACGTGACAATGTGTTTTTAATTTTTTTAACCAAAATTTAATACGAAAAACCACTGATCCCTTAATCTTTACTGTTTAGCCATGGGTGCGAATCTATTATTGGTTCTTCAATTTCATCGTACTTTCTGTACAGTGAAAATAAAACCTATTCTGAACCGCGGAGGCTGGTGCCCATCTCAGCCGAATCTGTGCGAGGGCGGGACACACACTGAACAGCTTGTCAGACTACCGCACACACATTCACCCACCCACACCTAGGGGGAGATTAATCACCGCTGATTGGCCTACTGTGCATGTTCTTGGACTGAGGGAGGAAATCGAAGTCCGACCAGGAAAGCCACACAAGTGCAGAAAGACCATGCGAACGCCACACAGAAACACCGTGTCCGGGACTCGAAACCAGGACCTCCTGCTGTGTGAGGTGGACGGGTCAACCACTGCTCTGCCATATATATATATATATATATATATATATATATATATATATATATATATATATATATATATATATATATATATATATTTTATTTTACATATGCTCTTAAAATAAATAATTAAACATCTTGGCCACTTGTGTCAGTAAATATAATTTGGAGGGGTCGGTCCACAGAGGATGAAAGAAGTCAGGACAGAACAGATGGACCCGACTTGCTTTGGTTGACTTTCAGTGTCGCACCAGCATGCGGGTGTTTTTCATGGCTGGGCGGATGAGGCGTACGATAATAAGGGTGCAGGGTGGAGCATCATGTATGCTCATGCTGTCAGTAATACTGGCTTTAAAGCAGAGCCGTTTTATTATTATTGATTATATTGAATATGTTCATACAGGTCCTTCTCAAAAAATTAGCATATTGTGATAAAGTTCATTATTTTCTGTAATGTACTGATAAAAATTAAACTTTCATATATTTTAGATTCATTGCACACCAACTGAAATATTTCAGGTCTTTTATTGTTTTAATGCTGATGATTCTGGCATACAGCTCATGAAAACTCAAAATTCCTATCTCAAAAAATGAGCATATCATGAAAATTTACTGTAAACGAGCTATTAACCTAATCATCTGAATCAACCAATTAACTCTAAACACCTGCAAAAGATTCCTGAGGCTTTTAAAAACTCTCAGCCTGGTTCATTACTCAAAACCGCAATCATGGGTAAGACTGCCGACCTGACTGCTGTCCAGAAGGACATCATTGACACCCTCAAGCAAGAGGGTAAGACACAGAAAGAAATCTCTGAGTGAATAGGCTGTTCCCAGAGTGCTCCATCAAGCCACCTCAGTGGGACGTCTGTGGGAAGGAAAAAGTGTGGCAGAAAACGCTGCACAACCAGAAGAGGTGACCGGACCCTGAGGAAGATTGTGGAGAAGGGCCGATTCCAGACCTCGGGGGACCTGTGGAAGCAGTGGACTGGGCTACAGGTGCCATATTCCCCGGGTCAAGCCACTTTTGAACCAGAAACAGTGGCAGAAGCGGCTGACCTGGGCTACAGAGAAGCAGCACTGGACTGTTGCTCAGTGGTCCAAAGTACTTTTTTCGGATGAAAGCAAATGTTGCATGTCATTCGGAAATCAAGGTGCCAGAGTCTGGAGGAAGACTGGGGACAAGGAAATGCCAAAATGCCTGAAGTCCAGTGTCAAATACCCACAGTCAGTGATGGTCTGGGGTGCCATGTCAGCTGCTGGTGTTGGTCCACTGTGTTTTATCAAGGGCGGGGTCAATGCAGCTAGCTATCAGGAGATTTTGGAGCACTTCATGCTTCCATCTGCTGAAAAGCTTTATGGAGATGAAGATTTCATTTTTCAGCACGACCTGGCACCTGCTCACAGTGCCAAAACCACTGCTAAATGGTTTACTGACCATGGTATTACTGGGCTCAATTGGCCTGCCGACTCTCCTGACCTGAAGCCCATAGAGAATCTGTGGGATATTGTGAAGAGAAAGTTGAGAGACACCAGACCCAACACTGTGGATGAGCTTAAGGCCGCTATCGAAGCATCCTGGGCCTCCGTAACACCTCAGCAGTGCCACAGGCTGATTGGCTCCATGCCACGCCCGCATTGAAGCAGTCGTTTCTGCAAAAGGATTCCTGACCAAGTATTGAGTGCAGAACTGAACATAAATATTTGAAGGTTGACTTTTTTGTATAAAAACACTTTATTGTTTTATTGGTCGGATGAAATATGTTAATTTTTTGAGATAGGGATTTTTGGTTTTTCTTTACTTTTTTGCCAAAATGATCAAAATTAAAACAATAAAAGCTTGAACTACTTCAGTTGTGTGTAATGAATCTAAAATATATGAAAGTCTAATGTTTATCAGTACATTACAGAAAATAATGAACTTTATCACAATATGGTAATTTTTTGAGAAGGACCTGTATATGGATGATATGGATATGGACCTGACCTTCACGCTCATAACTTTGTAAACACGTCTATCTGCGGTTGGCATGCATCTGTGGTGTTGCAGCACTTCTGGATCCCCTTTGTGTAGAATCTCTCAGATTTCATTCTGTCCTTCCTCAGGCCGCCATTGTAAAACCCTCATTTTAATTTTTCTTGTCGCTCCTATTTATACAGTGAACCAATCAGATCGCCCCGTTTCTGTATGTTTTACACTGGTTATAGATGCTTTGGATTTGGTGTTGAATTTGCAGTGTGTCACGTGGTATTATAGAGGTTTGCACCTCTGCCTCACAGCAAGGCCCCACGGCTTCGCGTTCTCCCTGTGCGTGGGTGGGCTTCCTCTCACAGTCCAAAGACACGCACGCCACAGGCTACATGTGCTTAGGTGTGAATGAGTGTTGGACCCGCTCAGGGTGTAGCCTGCATTTAACTCGGCCAAAGTACAAAGCACACGCACGCACACACCCAGCAGTGGGCTGCCACACACATCTGGATGCTCGGAGAGCAGTTGAAGGTTCAGCGCTTTGCTCGAGGGCACTTCAGCCATGAAGGTGAAGGAAGGGAAGGTGGTGCTCACCCCTCCACCACCACACATTTTCTCCTGCTGGTTCAGGAATCGAACCAGTGACCTTTCAGGCCCAAAGCTGCCTCTGTTACCATTAGGTTGTCACTGTCCCCCCAGTGCACCAACTGGGTTATCAAAGGCGGGCCGTGTCTCTCACAGTCTGTGGTGAGAGGTTGATGTAAAAGAACCATTGCTGACTTTCATAAAGAGGAGCCACAAAGCCATCAGCGTGTTTCTGTCCCTCACTAAAGGGTTGCGTCAAGGAAAGGCATCCGACCTAAAAACATATCAACCAAATCAAACGTATGAATCACATGACTCACTGTGGTGACCCCTGAGAAAGGGAAAAGCCGAAAAGGAAAAGAAAAAAGATGATGATTGATTTCATCACAGGAACTAAAAGACAACTTATGATGCATCACAACCCCAGTGCAAAGGCAGATAGGTTCATGTTCCATTTACAACACTGCTCATGTACCGACAAGTCCCCCCCCACCCCACCCCCCGCCCCAGCACTAAAACAAATCCCTGAGTGATCTGGCTTAGCTGTACGTGGTGGTTAATACCCCCATTTCACTGGCGCGTGGCATGCAATCATCATGGCGGAAAAGTGCGGAATGCAGTCTATGGAAAAGCTTTGGAATTTTTACACGGAAAATGGGTGCAAATCCTATGGAAGAGTATCAATTCTTACACTCTCGGGACGTTCACAGCATGTGCAGAACAGGTATGCCAAAGTACACCAAAGTGACCCCACGGAACAATCATGAATTTTTCTTCCATGAATGTGATTCTGAACATGTTCAAAAGCACATTCACGGAATATTGTGGCCTGCCAGAAGCATACGCAGGTGGAGGAAGACTTGAGGAATAACTACAGAATCTCACGGAATGACACATAAGATGAGGGAATAATTGTGGAACGTTTGCGAATGACAACTTTTTTGCTTTCGTAAGTCTGTGGCGCTCCAGGCAAATGGGGGGATTACTCGACAGTTGCTGAATCATACTTGGTGGCTTCAACATTTTTTTATTCTCTTTTCCTTCAGAGTCCGAGACCTCACTGTATTTACACGGTATGATGCTGCTGACGGTCAACTACCCGAAACCGCCACACAGCTGATGAGCCCGGAGGGTTTTATCAGCAACGCTTTTCCTGAAGGATCAGAAATGAAGATTACAAACAAACTCACAGCGAGCAAACAAGTGCGGTTATCAGAGATGTGCCAGCGCAGTATCCGGGTCATCCAGTACCGCCTCGGGATTACAGGGAGGGGTGGGGGTTGTTATGATTATCTGTGATTAGTGATCAGAAGATGGGTGGGACTTGTGATGAAAGCAGTAAAAACTCGAGTGGAAGTTGGTTCTGCTTTCAGCCTTTATTCTGTCACAAATCTGCAAATGAGAAAACTGGATTGAGTCCACATGAACACATACACACATATGTATGTATGTATGTGTGTGTGTGTGTGTGTATATATATATATATATATATATATATACACACACACACACACACTGCTCACTGCATGCAGCACCTACTCATTACAAAAGCCAACACCTCGCTGTGTTTACATCATGTTTGGGTTTCTGTTGAGTAAGATTGATCTGTTTCTGTGGGATTTCTCTTGTCATGCTGCATTTGTTTCATTTCCTTTTTTTTTTTTCTTCCTACGCTGCACAACGTGCATAAACTTCATCAGCAGAACAGTACTAAAGGTCACCCGGTCCGCAAATTATCATCCAAATTGCAACCTAAAGTCATAAAACTTCACTCATTCGTTCAATTTGCTGAACCGCTTAAGCCAATGAGGGTCGTGGGGAGGTTGGAGTCCATTTCAGCCAACTCAGAGAAGGAAAGGTACACGCCAAACAGCTCCGTAGCCCACACATGGCAACATGCAAACAAGCTCTCATACCGAGCAGCGATTTGGAACAACCCATTAATCTGATGGGTATGGCTCTTGACTGTGGGAGGAAACCAGAGATACCCTGGAGAAACCCACACGAGCACAGGGAGAACCCGCGAATGTCACACAGGAACAGACAGGTCCAGGAATCAAACCCAGTAGGTTCTTGCTGGAAGGTGTGCATGCTAACCCCTGCACCGCGGTGATGTCCCAGAGTGTGATTAGCCCTAAACCCTTACATAACCAGATCAGCAAATGAAATGTAGACTAAGTCTGTGTCGGCCCCGGGGGTGGCATGGTGGGGTTGGAATGTCTTGTGATCACTCATGCACAAGAGCATGCTGAGTTCGAGTCCAATCAGGTCTCACCATTCCTGAATAGTAAACGCTCATATTGGACAGTTTAAATTTGGTGTTCTTGAACTTGCAGGGTGTGAACCGGTGCTGTGCTGGTTAACACGCCCGCCTCACAGCTGGAAGGTCCCAGGTTTGAGTCCCAGGCTCAATGAGGGCATTTGTGTGAAGGTAGCATGTTCCCATGGTGCTTCATGGGTTTCCTCCCACAGTCCTAAAACATGTACTGTACATTAGGCTAAGTGGCTGCTCCAATTGCCCCTAGGTGTGCGTGGTTGTGTGTGCCATGTCCCTGCAATGGACCAGCAAGGGAGGAGATTCCATGACATTTTAATGACTTCTCCATAACCAATCATAAAAGTTTAAAGACCTAAATTACCCCCAGGTTATTTCCCAAACACATGACATCAGGAATTTTGTACCAGCGTTGCTTTCCTCGCAAGTCTACAATGACATATCAAGAGTTTTTTATAATTATTACTTTTCGTTCATAAAGAACACATTGGAGTATTATCTTTGGGGTTTCAACCCCTGACCTCCCCCAGATTTATTTCTCTTTTTCTTTGACTGCTGTATGCAATAAACCGTCAGTCAGGTGACAATGCAATAAAATGCTTTGTGCGTAGCTCACTTCCTTCCTTTATTCTGCTCAGCGCACTCATTAAAACCCAAAGTATGATTTGGAGACGGCTACATCAACTCTACCCTCCAGTGGACTGCATCCCACCAGCCTGTTGCTGATTATTTTTACACTCGGGCATGTATCTGAATTTTACTCTTAACCTGGTCCGGGGGGGGGGACAAGAGGGAGGCATTATTTGGGCAGCACGAGTTTCCAGGTCCTGTCTATATCATGCTACTATCGATATCAATTACTGAGCCAGAATTACTCAGAAGGGTTTATATTTGAACTAAACCAACCAAACACACAACCCCTTTCAGTACTCCACAAGTGCCGCCCCTACCCCCCCCAAAAAAAAATCAGGCATGTGCATTACCAAAGCAATAAACATAAACGTGACACCTCCATATCTCTTCCAACCAACCGGCAACGGGGTGTCAAGCACAAATATTCTGTCACTGATTGGCTGGAATAGTGTTTTGTGGCTCGCATCAAGCATCTTTGTTTATTTTGTTTGTTTCTACAGAACCAAGGCTGCCTAAAAATCACGTTTCACTTTTAGTGCCAGAACAGAGTTTAGATGCAGGTTTTCCTAGGAGGGACCGGTCTAACACTGCCAGAGGATCAGTGAGAACACTGTGCACTGCAGGGTGTGAGGAGGCCTTTGAAGTAGGAAGGTACAGGTTCATTTTTGGCTTTATAAGAAAGCATTGTTTTTATTTTTTCAATATATAATGTGAGCAGCTACAGGAAGTCAATGTAGAAAGCGTAGCAGAGGTGTGGTTGAACTTGGGAAGGTTGGGAAAATTTATTTTATTTATTTATTTTTTTACATGATTTACAAAAATGAAATGATAACTGGCAGTAAATCAGTGTCCAACATATCAGGTAATCTTCTGTATTAATTTTTTTTTGGGGGGGGGGGGTCATCTGAAACAAGACTGGACATCAGTGTTGGGGGGAATCTTTATTTTCAGTCAAAAAAAAGTTAAAAAGTTACTACAATACATGAAATGTGAGATTATAAAAGTACAGTCTCGTTCCAAAAGAAAACCCTGTGAATACTAAAGTAAATATATATATCAGAGTGGAGTGCAAGATGGATAGTTTTTCGTTTTTTAACAGCACAGACGATTGTAGAACAAAATTTAAAGGTTCTCAATCTGCATATAGGCACATTTATTTCTGTCGGAAATGTTACGTGTTGCGACGAAGGCATTTACAAATCTGAAGAAGTGTTTCCTTGAAGTGTGAAGTTTTAAGCTGGGGTTACATCACCTCGTAGCCTTTGCGGATGCCCGTCATCAGCGTACAGGCAAACACCACTCCCAAGATCTAAAGCAACAAGAGCCAAAGCCATGAGGAGAGGAAAAGGTTTGGAAGGCGGTGAGAAAGTGGAACAGAAAGCTGGGAATTACCTCGATCAGAGCAATCACCAGAGCTGCAACTCCGACCCACAGAATGTTTTTCTTGAGGAAATTCTCTAGAGCGACACCGCAACCCTGCAGCACAACACACTTATGATTACATTATTCACGGGGAAAAATCTATATGGGTTTGGTGCAAAAAGAAAGGGGCTCAGAGACGGGGGCATTCTGAGTGTGTGGTTGATCTGAAACACCTCGCAAGAACTCGGTGCTTGTTCTCCACTGACCTCGGTGTAGATTTTGCTCTGGTCTTTAATGGCTCCTTGTCCACAGTCCTTTGTTTGGTTCCTGCAGCAGGAGTCCGGGACGGAGTCTTTCTCTAAGTGAGTCTCCCAGTCAGAAGCATTCAGTGCTCCACAACATTTCAGCTACACACACACACACAACAAAATGTTGTTAAATGACCATTTCCACCAAGATGACACTATTTGTGCGATGTTTATACCAACAAATCTGTTTTATTGGTTAAAGTTGCTTTACAATGTGAACCAGTTAAAACAAAGCTCAGCGCAGAACCAGACTCTGTCATCATCATAAGGACACAGAGAGGTCCTGGAGCCCCACTCTGTGACATCCCCACCTACTGGTTTACCTGAGCACATGCACAGGTGTGTGTGTGTTCGGTTACTATAGTGTAGGATCTCTATCAGACGAGGCATGCAGTGCAATTACTGGGAAAACTGAACCCCTCCATAGTCTTCTCCAGCACATCCTGAAAACTTTCAATAGGTTTAAGGTCGGGACTTTGGGGGGCCAATACATATGTGAAAATGATTCCTCGAGCTCCCTGAACCACTCACTCATTATTCAAGTCCACATGTGATATCCAAGATATCAGGGAGTATTGTTGTGATAACCTGCTCGTTCAGTACGTTCAGATCATCATCTCTTCAGTTTATTGACACATTAATGTTGCTGAGCCTCGACCGGAACAACATCGCCATGGGGATTACATGCTGTGATCAGTTAGGGTGGTATAGCACTGCAAGTTTTTTGAGCATAGAGTAATTTATGAATTCTGGATGCCAACACAGATGTTCAGAGCGGACGTGTGTTAATAGTGAACCACATGAAAGACACACCTGCTGCTGTAGCTTATCCAGTTCATCCCGAACATCCTTGTGATCTTTATAATCTGCAATTGCCTTCTTCATGCCATCATTCACCAGTCCTGCCAGCTGCACAAAAAGACAAAAATCATCTAAAACTGTAACCTCATGTTGGTGAGAAAGTTAAATCATCAATGATTGATACAATAAAAACGATTCGTGGAAATCAATACAACTCCCTGAAAATCTCCACGTGAACATGTACGACTCGCTGGCTTGTTGGAACCCTTACCTGGTTTCTCAAGACATATGCAGCAATGGATATTCCAATTTCGATGATGATGATGAAGGTAATCAGGACTGAGAACTGAGAAGAAACAAGGAGTCAGAAACAGGGTTTTTTACCCATAAAACATAAATGACATTGCTCTGCAGTTATATGAGGCGCCTCGGTGTGTTATGATACGGATTACGTCATGAGGTCGTGTTCAGAGTGAGAGCAGAGGAAGCAGAAAACATTACTGGATGAAATTACGATATGACTGAAAATCCATCTTCCGCAGAACCAGGTTCAAACATCCATGAACACAACGTGTCCATGATAAAATACCTGTGGAAGAAAGGGTTCCACCTCCATGCTGTGGTAAAACAATAGAAATCTCCACTTATTGTACTGATTTTAAACAGGTTTGGTGGCTCAGGGTGTTTCCATATGATCCATATTCACTACCAGAACCTTCTCCTTGCTTCCAGAACCCCAGAACGATTCCTCCAGTCATATAACACTAAACCAATCTGATGCCTCACAACAGACGTAACAACTTGGCATAAATAGAAGACACGAGTACAACGGCGCTGATTGGTGGAGGGTCAGATTCATTTAGTGTTTGGATGTTCAGGAGGTTCAGACGTGGACATTCAGAACCTGGTTCTGTACCTGTAATTATTATTTTCTCTGAAGTAGATTTTCCTGATTAGCGACAAAGTGATGTAAATCAGTCTGTTTTCGTTCCACAAAAGTAATTGACCCTTTTATGATATAAAACAAACCGAAGAAAAGGGTCTTCCCTCGGTCTATACTCCAGACGTCACCCGGGTTCCTGTTGCGCTCTTCATATACTAAAATGATTATTTAGCCTAAGCTTGGTGGACGTTCCGTCCTGTTCCTTCTGACTCAACAACTATCCAGAAATGTCCACAGACCTGAGACAAATACAGGATGACCAAAATAAACCCCTCCCACACTTCAAAAGGTCAATAAAATGAAATGTGGGCGGTTTTTCGGTCACCTTGTACTTGTAAAAGGCTCAGTGGATCTTGTGGAATAGCCCAAGAGACCGTGAGAAACAATGAGCTAAACTAAGAGATGTTTTGGGGTCAACCTGTAATTGTTACGAAATTAAAACTCTGTTTGCTCAGATGTGACCGCTCGAATAAAATTAAGCAACATTCCCTTCACAAAGTCCATCTGGACTCTGCTCAGGCCTCACAATGAATTTCTGTACTCAGTGTGGAGGCTTCAGCTGCGTCCCCTGCCTTACCGTTGTGACCATGCAGTAGTTCTCTTTCCATGCTCCACAGCAGCCGAAGAAGGCGATGAAGAAGATCACCACTCCTACCACGATGATGACAATGGGGGATGCGGTGCTGGCCACCTGTGCAATCCCCGGTATTCCAGCGAATGCTGTCTTTGCCAAAACCCCGACGACGACAAGAGCCAGGCCACAGATCTACAGAGACACATCAGAACAAGACAATCCGGGTTTATCACATGAGACGGTCCGTTTCCAAGAAGCAAAAAAAAAAAAACTCCACAGAATAAATTCACACACAGTCTCAAGTAAGCCATATACGCAGAAAATTTTTATCACATTGATTATGGTTGCATTAAAAAAAAAAAAAGAAAACTAAGCGGAAATAGTGAGAGTAATTCGTAACAAATGATTTTCTTATTAAACACACACTGAAGTGTTTATAATGACTAAAGGTGGGAAGTAAAAATTTATTTTGTACACTTTAAAGTTTTGCTTTCTGTACAGTCATCACTTGACTTATGAATTTAATCCGTTCCGAGGGTGAGCTTGTAAGTCAAATGTTCATCAGATGATATAATTATTCCCAGCAGATTTTTGCTGTATCAAAGCTCGTATCATTTAAAATTTGTTATAAAAGACACTCGTAAGTCAAGGTACCACTGTACTTCAGAGCTGTTGTTTATATTGTATTATTCGTGATTTTCTATCTACATTCCTCCTCTAAGCTGATGCAGCAAGTACTGAATAATACTGTATATCCTGTTCAGTCTGTCACTTATAATGTTATCAACAGGGAAATAAATTAAACAGATGAATGGTCAGTGGTTGCCCGTCGGTAGGGTCAGAAAGATTCAAGCCCCACTATCACCAGGTTGTCACTGTTGTCCCCCCAGTGCAGCTCACTGGGTTATCAAAAGCTGGCCGGGTCTGCGCCGTCTGTGATGGGAGGTTCGTGTAAAAGAATCATTGCTGACTATTGTGCAGAGAAGCTGCAGAGACGTCAGCATGTTTTTGCCCCGTGATGGCCTGGAGCTGTCCAGGGTGTGGATGACTTACTTCACATTCTTAAAGTTGGTCACACATTGTATCATATACAGGTATATCTCACCCAACGTCACTGATTGGTTCCAGGAGAGACGACGCAAGTCGAAAAATGACTTAAATAGATTTGTGTCCAGGCTAGGCTAGGCTACGCCAAATTTACTTGTCTAGGCTAAACCAAAAATAACCATTCCTAGATCTGTACTTTATTCATGATTGCAATTTTCAATAATATATATTTAATAAGAATCTATTTTATTAAGCTTTTTAATTTATTTTTTATTTTCCAAATATTTTTTAAAAACCGACGTATAATTGAGAATGACTTAACTCAAAACGACTTAAGCCGAGGTATATCCGTATTGTATATCAGGTTGTATAGTAGCAGAGTGGTCCTGCAATGGCCTGGTGAGCTGTCCAGGGTGTACCCCTCCCTCGCTCCAAGTCGGCCGAGAAGGGCGCCAGCCTCCCCGCAACCCTAATTCGGATTAAACAGCTTATGAAAAGAATGAATGATAATCTTTTTTCACAATTTACTTTCCTATGAAATTCAGAAGTTTCTTCTTTAATGCAAAATTTCTAAGCTCCTCCTCTTTTATAGGATTTATTTAGGTTTACAGTTTAACTTCTATTCAAGCAAAGATTTTTTTTATTGAAATCACCATAACTATCACCCAACAATCACGGAGACTTTATCATCCGGAGCAGACGCTGTTGTTTTCCAGACCGTATCAAATCTTTTTTAAAACTGAAAAAGCCACTTCCCAAAACACTTGTCTCCGCCCCCTTAACTCACCTTACAGACACTTTTATTCTCACATATTTTTATAGTTTTGCTTATTTGCTTTTTCCAATCATAATTTATTTATTTTCACATAATTCTTTCAGTGCCTCCATAGTATTCATTCAAATAATGCCACCATGTTTATCATTAATAACTCAGAACAACATGCTTCACATTCTTCGAACCTGACCTCACCCCGTTCACTCAGTCATGTGATCAAACCCATGCATGTATTACGTATATGGATCAAACTTTCTGGCCTCATCCTCGAGCACATGACATGACTCACTGCACTGTTTCACCTCAAGTCTGACAAGGAATTCGAGTGGAACACACACTACTGCTTTTACTTCATTTACATCAAACAGTTGTTCTGCCTGTATTTGCTCAGGGAGTTGGGTGTTGGGTGTCGGAAGGGCAAAGTAGCCAGTTCGGTGTTTAGGTAAATACACACAATATAGAACCTGTCCTGGCTCACTCACCCTGGCACACATTTTCAACAGTGTACAGCAGGGAGAAGGCTGAGACTGCATAACACACTGGAGTCTGAAACTTTACCAGACATTTAAGGTCCCGTCTACCAAATAAAAACTTGTGATGCACAGGCATGTGACGCCATAGAAATATCCTGAAAATACACATTTCTGTGACGTGAGAGAGACTGCCATACATGCACCTTATATAAGTTTGTTAAAGACTAGCTGTAAATAAGGTTTAAAGATCCATATTTTAGTTACATATTTATAAAAATCTAGGTGGCACGGTGGTTCACATGTCTGCCTCACAGCAAGAAGGTCCTGGGTTCGATTCCCAGCTCGGGTGTTTCTGTAGGGAGTTTGCCAGTTCTCCCCGTGCTTGCGTGGGTTTCCTCCAGGTACTCCGGTTTCCTTCCACAGTCCAAAAACAGTCGGCTACTCATCAGTTCCAAATCTCCCCTAGTTGTCAGCATGAATGATGTTGGCCTGCAATGGCCTGGCGAGGTGTCCTGGATGTACTTTGGCCTCAGCCGGTGTCTGCTGAGACAGGTGCCAGCCTCCCTGCGACCCTAATTAGAACCAAGCGGTTCAGAAAATGAAGCACCCTTCTTTGTTCTTACTGCCACAGTAACAACTTTTAATTATTAAACACTATCAGCCACGTCTATAACCACGAGGCCAGCCTTAAAAATATCGTTGTTGGCAGTAACACGCCCGGTTGGGCCGAAATTGTAGATAAAAACCCTGCCTGAGCATTCAGACGCAAAACATAAAAATATACCGGTCAGTGATATTGAAAAAATGTGTCCCATATCGTGCACTGTACTAAAAAGTGACCAAAGCGCAATCAGTATCAACTGCACCTTGTGATTGGTCAATTCCACCAGTTCTGTGAAACAGCGATTCTCATTGGCCGGTACTGTCTTAACAACAAGGCGAAGAGCATGATGGGAGGCAACAATGATGAGGCAAAAAAACTGTTCTCTGTCACCATTAAAGGTCCCAATGTGAAAATAAATTAATGTGTTTCAAATTGAGCTACATGTTTGCTGACATTTTCGAACAAATACAATTATAAACCACCAGCAACAGCACGGAGCCTGACGAAGGTATTTGTTAGTTGTTGACCGCAATATTAAAAGTTGATATTTTGAAGAAACCTTGATACTCTGTTGATTACAATATTAAAAGAATAAACTTTGATATTCAGTTTGTTCATTTCAAATATAAGATATTTATTTCATTCTACTGTGTTTACAACATCACATACATAATATAGCATGATGTAGGAAAAACATTTCCCTGCAAATTTGGGTGACCTCCCTTCCTGGTGAATATTTTTAAATCATGTTATTGCCAACAAAGAATTTTTAAGCTTGGCCCTTATATACGATCATTCCTGCACCAATTTGCTTTCTCTACCTTGAAGAGTCCAAAAAAAAACAAACAAAAAAAAAAAACAGTTTTTCAATCACAGAGAAACTGAAAAGGTCAAAGTCCTGAAAGGTGCGTCTGGCACCAGAGCCCATGTTGTGCGTGTCATTGCGCTGGGGCTGAGAAAAGAGACAGCTGGGCTGCGTGTGTGTATAACAGCAACACGCCTTCGAGCCGCCCTCATGGTTTTCATCAAGTTTTTATCAACTTTACTTGATGAATTTCTTTTAAATTTTCCATAAAGTCCTGTTAACAGTAAAAAGTTTCACCACAAACACTTTCAGCTTTACATTTATTTTTTATTCTATATTACATGTCACATAGTTTCACATGCAGAAAACAAACCCATGGTCCGCCTTCTACCCTTTCACATCCTCATCCGCGGGAACACGCGGCAACACCAGTGTAAATATTTAAGTGTTGAATTAGTGACAGCAGATTACGGATAGAGGTTTTTTCTTTTCTTTTCTTTTTTTTTTTAAACCCCTCACTTCCGGAGTAGTCATGGGCTTTCCCAACCTCCCAACATTTTTTTTCCTAGCCAGACAAAGTATTGCTGATTACACACTGAGGAACAATGTTGAGCCTCACATGACACTCACATGATGCCATCAGTACACCTTAGGAAATTTAGTCACAAGGTTACGTCCTACTCTCGCTTACTCACAATCAGCAGTGAACTGGGGTAAATAAATAAATAAAATAAAATTCATTCACTTCTCCTTCCATCATCTGTTTGTCCAGTCAGATAAAATATCCCTCCTCTACGGATCCCAACTGAGCTGTGCTGTTGGTTTTGAAAATACGACAGATCCATTTAAACATCAAATCTTTCACACAAGAAGTGGTCGGGCAGGATAGCGTCACATCAGGATGCACGACCGCACAGGAAACCCATGTCTTGGGTTTTATGTGTAAGGCGTGCATGCATTTGTTCCATGAGCTTGTCAGCTGATGAACTCGCACATAAACGACTACTGCAATAGTTCATGGCTCGTCCCCTCAGAGGGGACTAACACTAACCCAAACAGAATCAGCACTAGCACTAACCCAAACAGAACCAATATGAATACCAACTCAAACAGAAGTGATATACTCACACAGAACAGGTAGACAGCAAACAACTGCAACTAGTGTTTGTTTCCATTCGGTCCATCTCCGATTGACTTCAAGGTGACAGGATGAAACTTGGAGTTCCTGGTTGGTCATCTCATGCCATGAGATATTCTACACCTGTCTCAGGATACTTGAATAGGTTCCATCCAGTGTCTTCTCCTCAGTTTCAGAGTCCCCATGTTGAGCTGCCATATATGAGGATGGACTCTACTGTTCGTATAAAAAGTTGTAGCCTGCCAGGTTGCTTTTCCAAACCCTGCCCATTTTGTTCAGGGATTGTCATGCATGTATTTTCCTGACATTTCTGTCTCTTTATTTGGAATCGACCCAACCACCAAGATACTTGAAGTTCTGTTCATCTGTCGTCTCCATGATAGGCCGCGTGATCATTTTTCCGTCAATTGTTCCTTTATCTTCAGGCGTTACATTATAGAACATTGATTTGGTTTTCTTGGAGTTCAACACCAGATCAAATTCGCCATGTTTTACTTGGACGTTATGCAGTATATTTGGCTGGCTTGTCTGACATCATTACTTAGCAGGTCAATATCATCAGCAAAGTCCAAGCGTGTAATAGAGACTGGAGATATTCTTCGGCTTTGCCGCCGCTCGATGGTGAAACCGAGTTCTTCCTCTCGTCCTGCCTTCCTCAGATGGTCACAGAATTCTTCATCTTATATTCTATTCGTACCAGTGTTCCCATTAAGGAGAATCAAGTTTGTACCAATATTGTGTTCAGATGATTCGGACGCTGGAGGCATTGGCTGCAATTTTGACGGCGTAGCTTGCTTGATGGCAAGAAGCGCGGGGAGGGTGTGGCAGGAGGTGTCCCTCTCCCGCAGGGGAGGGTCTACTTCCGATAGATGCCGAACATTTTGACAACTGTTTAACATTATTTATGAACAAGCTGTAGATTGTGGAACTTAAAACAAAACAAAGACGGGGGAAAAAAAAAAAAAAAAAAAAAAAAAAAATCACTGGCGCAGCACCAATAATTCCTTACGCCAATCTAAAACAATTTGTGCCACTGTAGCATCAATTTAGCCGAATGGGAACACTGGTTCGTATGTTGTTTTATTGGTTGGCAAGTCAGCAACTATTGTTGATGTTGTTTCTGGGTTACCAGCAGATGGGCAGTGGAGGCTTAATGGTTAATGCAGTGGGTTGCAAATCCAAAGGTCAGCGGTTCAAGTCCCACCGTCACTGCTGTTGGGCCCTTGAGCAAGGCCCTTAACCCCAAATTGCTCAAGCTTTATATAAAAATGATAATTGCAAGTCGCTCTGGATCAGAACGTCTGCCCAACGCTTTAACCGTTTGTGGTCACGACATCAGCGGGTTCAACCCAGAAACCTGTTATTTTTGGTACTGCACGAACTCCCAGTCAAACATTCTGCTGCCGATGTCTTCACCATAATCTTGGCAGGGAGGTATCCGGGTGCCACACCTGACCCAAGGTCAACCTGTGATTTTGTCCAGGACTGCTTATTTGGTATTCGCAGCTAACACCTCGATATCTAGAGGCCAATCCGCAACCTGGGGACCCAGTGGATGGGAGTTTTCATCACAACACCATTAAACGCTTTCAACCACCTCATGTGACCACCTAAATTCATTTATGTTTATTTTCTTCATAAAATGTACACAAATTTATTCCTTATGCTTTTATTTCACAATTTCAGCATGCATATTGAGAAGGTTAATGAAAACACAATTATTATTTTGGTATCAACAATCAGCAGTTCACACATTTGTTTTACTTGAAAACCTATCAGGGAACCTGCAGCTTCACACACTGGTAGTGGGGAAGTTATGATGTAAATGTTTATTCTGACATTTAGCCTCTACTTCCTTCTACAATTACTGTCAATTGAGTATTGTTTTGTGTCCAAAAAAGACACAGGTTTGACTCTCAAGGCCGTTGAACTCAGTCATACGTCCATAAAACATATTGCAGAATGTAAATAACGGAGTGATGGAACAGTCCTAAGGGTAACAGTGCAGCTTCTCGGGTAGGTGAAGTTTCATACTTCGCTGAGACCGTCTTTATGATTACAGCTGCTGCGACATCACATTTTTTCTTTTCTCCAACAATGCTGGCCATCCTCACACAGCTTTTGGCTTGATCTGTGTCCTTGCGTGGACTCATCTGAATATTTTGAAAAGCCTCTGCGCTGTGCATGGACACCACTACAGTGTTAGATAGTACTGGCCAAACTAAAAGGAAAACAGCAGCCAGAGTTCTGTTTTTTTTTTAACTTCAACAAAACTGACCAAGCGACACAACTGAGTGAATCAGAACGATAAAAATTATAATACCGAGCTCGTACAGACATCAGTAAAAAAACTCAGACTGTAATACTAATCAAAACATGTTCTTTTTTTGCTTGAAGATCATTTTATGGATGATTTTGGTTACATCATCGATCAACTTGAAAAGCAAAGTTACTTTTCATGTTATACAGATTTACGTCGACTTAAGTTGTTTCGAGTAAAGTCGTTCTCGATTATATGTCGGTTTTCAAAAAATATATGGAAAAATAATTTTAAAAAAGTTTGCATTATTAGTAGTAGATTTTATATAGCGCTTTATCCACACTGAACAGCATGCTCAAAGCGCTCTTTGGTGCCCTCTGTGCTCCGGGCACCTGTCACCACTGTGCGGCGCCAGTTATTGCGTTGTTCTATCCTTTTGATGCTGAGCGCCAAGCAGGAAGCAACAACTTCCAAATTTGAACGTCTTATGGTATGACGCGGCCGGATTCGAACTCTGACCTTCCAGAGGATAAAGCGGACGCTCTACCAACTAAGCTAAATCCCTGGTATCATTATAACCATATACAGTCGGCCCCCATACTTACGACATTAATCAGTTCAAGAGCTTTTTTTCGTAACGCGGGAATTTCGTAAGTAGGGGGTGCAATTTACATGTAAAATGCCTGATTCGTTCCAAGGCTCCCAAGACTACCCCATAAACCCTTCAAAAATTATCAAAGTAAAGTAGACCCTTGACTATTTGTGGTTTTGCACTCACGGTTTGAGTAGTCGCTGACTGCCGAGCAGCTCGCACGTGATTCAAATTCAGCCAATGGCTGTCCTCCTTCCTGCTGATTGGTTGAGATGATGTAATGCCCCTTTTTCCTCATTCGTGCACAAGTTGGCAATCAGCCTTTTTTTAAGTGTGTTTTAATTACCAGTTAAGTTCTATGATGTCACTCCTGCTAAGCACCAGAAAATGGTAATGGCGTTGGATGTCTCTTCTAGGGAAATAAGACTTTATCTGGAAGAAACGAGTTTCCTCTGAAGTGCCATTGGCCTGAAGAGGAATAATCATCTGAAATGTTGTAAAACACTCCACTATTAAAGTCTTTTTCAATTATTATTCCAGTACATGACCTAAGGTAATGTTTAAAATGTTTGTGTTATATTTTATTTACTATGGTGTAGCATGTTTCTCATTTTGATTTGTTTATCCAATTTATTACATTTCTTGTTCTTTTATGTCCTTTTTGCTATGGTCTGTGTTTTAGGGGTATTTAATTTTGGCACTGTGCCACTGTGCCAGCAGATTTCCAAGCCAATTTCTTCTTTATTATGCTTTTTTTTTTTTTTAACAATGTGACATGTACTCCGGCGCAACGTATTGTCCGGAAAATAAGGTATTTAGTATATTAAATATTATATAGAGGGATCCTTCGCTATTTCGTGCTTCAATTCGTGCAGCTCCAGTACATTGCCTTGTTTTTTTTTTATATTCATCGAATTAAAAAATAAGGAAATTAAGGAAGAATAGGTAAGAAATTTAAGTAAAATGCCACAAAAACAAAGCCAATTATGCAAAAAAAAAAATCCTAAACAAACACAAAACAAAAAACAACCTAAAACCTCCCATCAAAACTACTTACATTTTTGTGGGGTGCGCATCTGAGTGCGTGCGTGTGCATCTCAGTGTGTGTGTGTTTGTGCGCACGTGCATCTGTATGTGTGTGTATTTATATTTTATTTACATCTTATGCATTTTTTTTATTGTTTAATTGTTATTATAAGCATTGAATGTGTATTTAATGATATTATATACACACAGACATGTACGTATACGTCTGTCAGGGGAGGGGGGTGATATTACTTCGTGGAATTCAGTGGTTACGGGGGGATCTCGGTCCCATTTAACCGTGGAAAATGCGGGAAATAAAATATATATATATTTAATTATATATAAAAAGGTAGATAGATAGATAGATAGATAGATAGATAGATAGACAGAGAGACAGAGAGACAGACATCCCTTGCCACTTCGCAATTTGAGCATCACGGTCTTTGGTACATCACGGTATTTAAAAAAAAAAAAAAAAAAAAAATCATAAATTCAAAATTCTCACTGAAACTCGAATGTAAGCAAGCGGAAGGCAGGGACCCAAGGCAAGCTGCGTCCATTGTTTCCAAAGGACAGACTGAAGTGCACCTCCTCCCCAGTTCAGGCAGGGACCGCCCACGCAACTCAATCTCGCAAGCTGATTGGCTTAGACGCGTGATGCTTTTGCCTCCCACCCACTCAAATCAATCTTGCAAGCTGATTGGCTTAGACGCGTGACACTGTTACCTCGCACATTCCCGTGGCATTTTTTGGTGATTTTGTGATGTTATAGTGTTTGTGAACGTCCTGCACCACGGAGAAGAGCTATTGTCAGTGGCAGTGGTGGTCTAGTGGTATAGGGCGCTGGATCGCTGATCCAAAGGTTGGGGGTTCGAGTCCCACTCTCCACAAGGTTGTCACTGTCCCCCCAGTGCAGCTAACTGGGTTATCAAAGGCGGGCCATGTCTTTCACTGTCTATGGTGAGAGGCATGTAAAAGAACCATTGCTGACTTTCGTAAAGAGTAGGTTGCAAAGTCGTCAGCGTGTTTCTGTCCCTTGCTAAAAAGGGTTGTGACAGGAAGGGCATCCGACGTAAAAACCTCTGCCAAATCAAAAACGTGCGAATCAGATGATTCGCTGTGGCGACTCCCGAGTAAAGGGGAAAAAGCCAAAAGGAAGACAGACAGACAGTATTTACATAACAAAAGGACATGTCCTTTTGTTATTTGCTCTACCAAAAAGTATTGAGCACTCTCCTACGGAAGGATCTACTCAGAAAATCCTCGACAGTATTTACATATGCATATAACTAACGTTTAATATACACTTCTTGATATTGTATAGACGCGAAAACATATAGAAATGAGACAACATGGTGGAAATGAGAGGGGCGTTCCTACTTCGCGGTTTTTCGAATATCACGGCCAGGTCTGGTCTACATTATCCGCGATATTCAAAGGGATTACTGTAGATAGATATATAGTCGGCCCTCTACTTACAAAAACCTCCGAGTATGAAAAATCCAGGTTACGAAAAACATTTTCTTAACTCTTTGTCCTCTTTTTACAATAACAACCTCTTTTTATGAAAAGCGCCAAACACGCCATTCAAAAATTCAAATGCGCCATTCAAAATTCAAACAATGCGCAAGTTGCTTTCTCATTGGCTGTCTCCCAACATCCCGCCCCACTGGCCTCCCATTGGCCGGGAGGGAGCTGACCTGTACCCATACTTCCTGTTTGTCACATGTGTGGAGGAGAGTTGAACAGTACTGTTGGCTTGTTTTGAGATTGATCATGCAGCGTTATATTTCGTTATCGCCGAAACCCCTCTACAATAGGGATGATACTGAAGCAGAAGGAGACCTTAAAGTGGAAATACAGTGACGGAAGTGATTATTTCGGCACGATATTGAAGCAGAAGGAGCATGAAAACAGAGTGCTCCGTGGGACAAGACCTCCGATCTTGCAAGGATAATATTGAATCAGGACCTCTTTAAACAGGTACTGTAGTTCTGCTTTAAATACAACATCCCGTCCATTTAAACATTTAAATAGAATTGTTCCATTGGCTGCACTTTGCGTGTGGGCGAAGACCACATTTGGCAAAAAACACCAGAGAGACAGAGTTTTGTGTGTGTGTGAGAGAGGGAGAGAGAGAGACAGTGTGTGTGTGTGTGTGTGTAAGAGAGAGAAAGAGAGAGAGACTGCGTACAGAGTCAGTCAGAAATGAAAGGAGGTGTTCTTTAACTCTCTTTCGAAGGAGCACATTGCAGCTTATTTTTCGTTTTTAAGTTGTTTAATTCAGTAAATGCTTAATAAATGTGGCACGCTCTGCCGAATGGGAGCAAAACGCGGCTCATCCGGACCTCCGATCCGTCAAGGAAACAAGTTAATTCTGAGTTCACACCTCCGATCTGTCAAGCAGAGAGTGCGCTTTGAATTCCCCGTCTTAAAATGCTCCAGCGTCCTGCGTGTGGGCGGAGCCCGCATTCGGCGGAGCACGCCACAAATGTGTGTTGTTTGTTTGCTTGTGTGTGTGTGAGAAAGAGAGAGATAGAGAGAGACAGTGCGTGTGTGTATGTGCGTTAATAAAAATGTTTAATAATGGTTTAATTAATAAATACGTTAATAAAATGGTTCAATATGTTAATAAAATGTTTAAATGGTTTAATAAATAAATTTTCTTTTACTTTTAATTCATATTTCATACAAAATTGATTGGTGTACCTTTACATTTTTTAAGGGGTTATGGGGTAGTCTTGGGAGCCTTGGGACGAATCATGCATTTTACATGTAAAATACACCTCTACTTATGAAAACTTCAGGTTACGAAACTGCTCTGGAACGGATTAATTTCATAAGTAGAGGGCCGATTGTGTGTGTGTGTGTATGTGTGTGTGTGTGTGTGTGTGGCACAGACGCTCCCCAACTTACGTTCATCCGTTTTTCCGATTTTACGTTGTTTTTTTTGTTTTTCAAAAAAAATTTGTCAAATTTTGAATTTAGACGTACTACATAGTATGCTGACGTAATGACGCAATGACACTGCGTCCATTGTTTACAAACGACAGACTGAACGTTCCCCTCCTTCTTCCAGGTTCAGTTATATATACACATCGTTTTATATATAATATTATACATATCAGTTATATAGCGTGTTACCCTTGTGTTATGACGTCGTCTCTGTGATCTTTGTGTTTACACGGTTTTGCCGACTTTTGTAACCCGAAGCAAATATGGTTGGTCAGAAGCATAAGCCGACTGGCATGGGTGCAAGTGTCATACACTGAGATGAATTAACTATCTGTTCGGATTGGCACAATCTACCATGCATACTCAGTTAAGTCTCAGCAAAGAGAGTTGTAAAATGAATGAAAAACCCGAATCCAGAAAAGAAAGAACTCTCCGCTCTGCTGGTGATTCACACCAGTGCAGCTGAGTACTAAACCAGTTTTCAATGGCGCCTTTGCTCACTTGAAAGCCCGGAAGTCCGTATAACCCACGCTGTGTCGCAAGCGCAAAAAAGTAAACTAATTTCAATGTTGAGCGCCTCACATATTGTAAGCGTTGATTGGCTGTTTTAAGCTTCATGTAAAGTGACTCGGCTCAGCTTCATGTAATGTGACTCGGCAACTGTTAAAGGTTATATTTGATAATGTATTTCATATTTGATGAGTGAATTTGATTAAAATTTATCTATTTGAAATGATTTTGCTTGGATTTAATTTATTTCAAATTAATGTTGATATATTTGATATTATTTTACAATGTTATATTTATAATAATTGATTTAGGGGTGTTTTATGAGATACGGTAATAATATTTATGGATGAGCGTCATACTGCACTGTGACAACTTGCGTTCATTTTCAACTTGCGTTCGGCCATCTGGAACCAATTAAAAACGTAAGTCGGGGAGCGTCTGTACACATACAAGTAAATTTGGCATAGCCTAACATAGGCTAGCCTAGAGACAAGCTAGTTCGAATTAAGTCGTCTCTCCTGGAACCAATTAACGACGTAAGCCGGGGTATACATCAATGCTCTCGGTTGCTAAGCAGAAGATTCAGTGGTTCAAGCCTCAGTGCCTGCAACCTACCGATGTTGGGCAGTCTGAGAGCAATATGTTAATACTCAGCTGTGTCACTGAAGTAAACAGTAATCTGTTCTGAATAAGAATATCACTGCCAAATAGCATAAATTAAACACAAATTTCAACATAAAAGACAAGTTTTGTTTTGCGGAATTTAAAGAAATTGTAAGATAATCAGGAAAATCCAATACCACTGCAGACCTGCGGAAAACTTCAAAACGCAAAATGCTTCAAAGTGAAATAAAAGAAAGTTGTGAAAAGTTTTAGTTTAAAATAGTTTGATTTACTGTGCAAAGACCTATATGACGTATAAAAGCTTTTCATCGAGTTTGGTTTAATATCTCTATGAGCAATAATAGGCAGTTCATCCATTAGTTTTAATATTTAGCAATTTGAAGACACCCATGCATTCAAATATCTGATTAAATAACATCTGCAACAGTCTGACCTGCAATTTCACCACAGCAGTGACTCTTGTGAAATGCCCACATTTTGCAAAACCTCTCAGTTGAGTTTCGAGTGTTTACGACATTCAACCTCATTCATATTCATTTACGTCGTGTGTGTCTCTGTACCGTGTGTGTGTGTGTGTGTGTGTGTGTGTATATGCCTTGTTTCTGTACCGTGTGCATGCCTCGTCCCTATATCATTTGTGTGTGAGCTTATCAGCATGAATATGATTAAATATGACATTTAACACACAGTTTCTCCAAGTATTTCTGTTTAAACGTCAGGAATTGTGTGTTCGCTATTCTTACAAATTTCTTCTTTGTAATGATATGTCATAAGTTGATGAAAGTGGTTCTTTGAAAATGCAATATTTGTCATTGAAAAGTCCTTAAAAAGTGCTTGAATTTGATCAAGCCTCGGCTGTATGAACTCTGTAAAAGAGGTCTTAAGTTTTGTAAAATTTTCTGGGGATATGGCTGATTGTGATGTTGAAGAAACCTTGATACTCTGTTGATTACAATATTAAAAGAATAAACTTTGATATTCTATGTTGATTTCAAATATAGGATTTTTATTTCATTCTACTGTGTTTACAACATCGCACACATAATATAGCATAATGTAGGAAAAACATTTCACCTGTGAATCCCGGGAGACCTGCACAGACAAAAAAAAAAATTCCTCCCTCTGGGGTGAATCTTTTTTATTATTATTATTATTATTATGTTATTGCCAACAAAGATTTTTTAAGGCTGGCCTGAGTTTCTCTTTATGCTGCATGTTTACATCTGGGATTCTCTTCCAGGAATTAGTGACTAACCATCAGTCATGTGTATTAAAGATATTTAAAGAGGCTGACTCCCTTTTCCAGATGAGCACATTGGAACCGACAGCGTGAACGTTTTCATGGAAGTGACATCAAAAATTAAAAATAAGTGTAAACTAGTTAAAAAAATAACACTGGAGACTCACCCAGAAGACGAAGTTGAAGAAAAAAAACAGGAACTTCACACACTGCATTCCTCCCTCCATAGTGCTTTAATCTTGTATTCTGGAAAAAAGGACAATTTCATCAGATAACGATACAGAAAGTACAATCCTGATGTCAGCAGGCCTGCACCATAATGTTATGTGGCATCTGGATTTGATTATATTTCCAGCATGGATCAATAACTGTCATGTACAAATTCCCAAAATCAACTTTGATTTAAATAGAGCCCTGGTTTGCTTTGTAGTCGTTTAGCTTCTTCATTCATATGTAACCAGAAAGCTGTGACTTCCTGTCCCAGAACATTACTGAGAACCATGAATGAAATCAGGAGCAGGACCCGCCTTCATCCCATTCTGTTTGGATCAAAAAAATCTGTTAGATGAATCTACGCAAACCCTAATAAGCTACACCCCGTTAATACAATATCCACGGCTACCAGCAAACACACATCCAAACACACCTATCTTTACACCACACACCACACCTACAGTACATCTAAACACCTGATAGTGAAAGCCTTAAAAATATTGTTGGAGGTAACACGGCCGGTTGGGCCGAAATTGTAGAAAAAACCCCACCTGATTATTCAGACGCAAAAAATAAAAATATACCAGCCATTTGTGTTGAAAATACAGATGCTCCCTGAATTACGTTCATTCGTTTTATGTATTTTTCGATTTTACATTTTTTTTTAAAAATTGTCAAATTTTGAGTTTAGAGTGCTCTCTGTAATACGAGATGTACCTACATAGTAAGCTGACGTAATGATGCTGCGTCCATTGTTTACAAACGACAGACTGAGTGTGCCCCTCCTTCTTCCCAGTTCACCGCGTGTTACCCTTGTGTTAAGACGTTGTCACATCATAGAGAATGTTAAAGGTTATATTTGTTACTGTATTTGATTAAAATTTATTTGAAATTATTTTGCTTGAATCAAATTTATTTGAAATTAATGTTGATATTATTTTACAATGTTATGTTTATAATAATTGATTTAGGGGTGTTTTATGAGATACGTATAGTAGATATGTATAGTACAGTATGAATGTCATACGTCACTTGAACATACAGTAACAACTTACGTTTTTTTCACCTTACATTCGGCCGTCCGGAACCAAACTAAAACGCAAGTTGGGGAGTGTCTGTACGTGCGTGTCCCCCATCATACGCTGTACTAAAAAGTGACGAAAGCAAAATCAGTATCAACCGCACCTTATGATTGGTCAGTTTCACCAGTTCTGTGAAACGACGATTTTCATTGTCTGGTACTGTCTTAACAACAAAGGCAGAAAACATGATGGAAGGGGACAATCATGAGGCTAAAAAACTGTTCTGTCACTATTAAAGGTCCCAACATGAAAATAATAAATAAATTAATGCGTTTCAAACTGAGCAACACATTTGGTGACATTCTCAAACAAATACAAGTTAATTATAAACCGCCAGTAACAGCGCAGAGCGTGAGGAAGGTATTTGTTAGTTGTTGACTGCAATTCTGAAAGTTGATATGAAGAAACCTTGATACTCTGTTGATTACAATATTAAAAGAATAAACTTTATATTCAGTATGTTGATTTCAAATACAAGATAATTATTTCATTTTACTGTGTTTACAACATCACATGCATAATATAGCATGATGTATAAAACATTTCCCCGCAAATCCCGGGTGGCCTGCACAGACAAAAAAAAAATTTTCCTCCCTCCCGGGTGAATCTTTTTTTAATCACGTTATTGCCAACAAGGTAGGCTGCGAAGTCGTCAGCGTGTTTTTGTCCCTTGCTAAAAAGGGTTGTGACAGGAAGGGCATCTGACGTTTTAAAAAAAAAAAAAAAAAAAAAAAAAAACAACCCTCTGCCAAATCAAGCGTGCGAATCAGATGATTCGCTGTGACGACTCCCGAGTAAAAGAGAAAAAGCAGAAAGGAAGACAGACAGACAGACAGACATTGCCAACAAGGTATTTTTTAAACCTGGCCTGAGATCTGTGAAATAACATGACTGTACATATCTTTATAGGCCAATCTATAAAGTTGCTCCATTCTTTTCTTTTCTTTTATTGTTTATTGTTTAGTAATTTATACTATTTATGTATCTATTTATTTATTTACTTATATAATATATATGTATGTGTGTATGTTCGTACTTGTACCTATTTTTGCACCCCCTACTGATAGTACCTCAAGAGCCTGTAACAGTGAATTTCTCCATTGTGAGATTAATAAAGCTGTATCTTATCTTATCTTATATAATTTAACAAGTGTGTTCTGTTCGAAAAGAACAAAGTTATAAACATGTAGGTACTAGTTTATTATCCGTAATATTAGCGTGTGGATAGCTTGTGTTTTGGTGGAGTGTCAGTGTTGTTATATCTGAAAAACAATGATAACAATAACAACAACAACAACAACAATAACGTCAGAGCATTTTTAAGAGCGAAATCAGTATTAGCCACACAGGTCAGAAAAAGCTTTTCTTCTGCCACAAGAACTTAAACCTTCCAGAACCTGCAGCCTGATCAGCTTACAGAGAGAGAGACAGACAGAGAGAGAGAGAGAGAGGTGTGGACAGCACACGGTCCAAGAACCTGGGAGGACAAAACTTCATCCATCCTGTACTCTAAACCGCTTAATCTTAATCAGGTTCGCGGGGAGGCTAGCGCCCATCTCAGCCGACTCTGGACGAGGGTAGACCCTGAACAGTGGCAGGGCAGGTTCAATTTAAGATGAACACCATTTTATAAAAGGTAAATCACAAGGTGACCCTGAGCACATGTGGACCGGTATTCATCTGGAGTAATCTCACGTAAAATTCGATGGCGCTAAAGGAAAACGGATTTAACCTCTCACTCAACACGAACCCGACCCGAGGTCCAACAGCACCGGGTTCTCGCCACACCCTGCCTGAGGATCAAATCCGAGTCCGAAGCCCTGTAATATTGGGCTCGTTCTCTAGTGCTGATGGTATTAAGGGTTAAAATGCACAACTTGTTCCTCCATCTTAAAACAATCCGGGTGTTGAACGGTTCTGGAAAAATCCGCCTGGTTCTCCGCGGCTCGGTTCTTTCTGCTCAAGATTCCAGTCAGAGGTTCACCCGAAATCCTGCTTTTATCCCACGAGCTACTGTACACTTCTGATAACAAACGAGGATTTTAACAAAAATTATCATAAAAAACGAGCAAAAGGGACAAACCTGACTAAAGCCTCGCGAGTCTCGGGCGTGAACAACACAAAGTTCCTGTCAGTCACAACTCCGTTCAATTATCACAACTTTATTTAAAACACTCGATCAGGTTTCATGTACATTTCCACCATCCATCCAAAAACAACTTTCACCATCACAAATCAGCCTTTAATATCATAAACAACAGCTCAACACCCCGCTTCAAATATCCCTGTCATCATCATCATCATCATCATCATACTAATGTTAAAAATACGAAAAAACTACAAACACTTACCTCAGACTGAAATAGAGGAAACTATTGAAATGAATCTTCCGGTGTGTTGTGCTGCTTTAAAACATTCAGCTCCGCCCACTTTATGTTTTTTCCGCCCATGTCGTCATTTAAGTTAAGATCGAGCTTTATGGATCTCACAGTGGAGAAATTCACTGTTACAGGCTCTCGAAGTATACAATCAATACGGGCTGCAAAAAAGATTAGAAAAGTGCATCATTGATAGTCATAAATATTAAAACAGAATAATAATAAAAGATAAAATAAAATAACATAGAATAAAACTTTACTGTTTATAAATAAAAATTTACTGTTTCTTCACTTTATGGGGGCACAACAGCAGCAGTCACAATACTAAGAGCACATATCGACCACCAGAATAATGACTGACAAATCTTAATTCAGAACCAAATTCTTATAATGACTTCATACCTAGTAATCACATATGTATGTATGTATATATATATATATATATATATATATATATATATATATATATATATATATATATATATATATATATATATATATGTGTGTGTGTGTGTGTGTGTGTGTGTGTGTGTGTGTGTGTCTGCACGTTACGAATGCTAGCAGGGAAAGGCTCGTGGTGAGTTCCCATAAGGCCAGTGCTTCTCAAACTTACAAAATGAATCCTGATTAGTTCTGAGAACAACCTCATAAGTCAAAAAGTTCGTTCGATAAAACAAAAATTCCCATCGGAAATAATAGAAAACCAGTTAATCCGTTCCAACCCCCCTCCCAAACTCATATAACCTGACACAAACACTTATATTTGACCTAATATATTAAAGATAAAAATGTAATAATAAATATTTCATATTAATAATAATACATGTACATTAACATTAATAATAATAAAACAAGAATTAACAATAAGTTAACTAACACTTCCAATCATGCACTGCGGCAAAGATGTCATGTGGGCAGGCATGAAATGGTGCATAACAGAGGAGGAGGAGAATTTTGTGCATGTGCATGTTACGAATGCCAGCAAGGAACGGCTCATGGTGAGTTCCCACAAGGCCAGTGCTTCTCAACTTGCTAGGGGGAGTGTATGACCCTGGGGCACATGCTTTTTTGTCATACTGTACTAGATTTAAGTGTAATTGCGAATCCTCTACATTAGGTGGCAGTGGCGCTCTCACGGTGTTCCCTGTGGTGTAGCAAAAAGGCACCATGTAAACGATATGAAGTGCAGTACACTCTATAGTTGCGCGCAGGACGCTGAGGGGAATGTTTTTTTTCCTTCCTATCCCTATAGCGTCACAGAAAATAATTGAGAAGCACTGCACAAGGCGTTCTCGGAGTGCGGAGGAATACATGTGGAAGAATACAAGGCTAATCGGCCCAGAAAAGCCATTTCCCCAGCAGAGCTCATAAATCAAAATTTTGCTAGTTTGATGGGGAAGATTTTTAGTGGATCGAAGCTCGTACCATAGAAAATTCGTTATAAAAGACACTTGTCAAGTCAAGTCAAGGTATCAGTATACACACACAGAGTGACCAAAAAAAACGGGAATTTTTGTATTAAGTATTGCTAGACATGAGCAAGTGGCAACACTGCAAGACAGTGACCTTGAACAGTAAATACTTCACCATGAAAGTTTAGTCATTTATTCTTAAATGGAATGTTAATATTTTTCTTCCATCACTCTTGATTTTATAGTATTGTTAAATAGTTCCCATGTTTTTTGGGTCAGCCTGTGTGTATATATGTGTATACATATATATATATATATATATATATATATATATATATATATATACACACACACACACACACACACACACACACACACACAGGGATCCCTAACTTTCCGCGGTTAATGAGGACTGAGACCCCCCTCCGGGACCACTGGTTTCCACGAAGTAGGATCAACCTCCTCTGACTGACGTATACATACATATATATGTGTATATAATATCAGTAAATACATATTCAACGCTATGAATGCTTATAATAACAAACATTCAAAAATAATGCATAGGATGTAAATAAAATATAAATACAGTACACACACACATACAGACACGCTCACACAGATGCACGGCTCACATAAAAATGTACATAGATTTGTTGGGTTGGGTTTTTTTTTGCATAATTGGCCTTGTTTTGCAGTATTTTCCTGAATTTTTTCCCAATTTCCCTTTAATTTCCTTCTTTATTTATTTATTTTTTATGAATATTTTTGAAAAACCCACAATGCACTGAAGCCACAGAAACTGAAGCACGAAGTAGTGAGGGATCACTGTATACATTTTGCTCAGTAAAGGCTGATATATACTCGAGCCTTCTAATAATGGAAGGTTAAGCAGTTTGAAAAAAAGTTACTGATCAACCATAACATTAACACCACCTTGACAGGCTAGCTGTTTAGATCAAATCAGTGAAGAATCCAATTGAAACTCCGGTTCATTTACCCCGGCTTCAGTGTGATCTCTATTTCAGGGTAAAAGTTCAGGGAGGCTACATTCAGCCGTGGATATTTATAGTGTTGAGGACTCAGTGATGCGACAAGCAAGGCGACCTGTTAACTTCAGGGAAACCACAGTTCCTTTAAAGCAGGGATTAAAAAGTGCAATTTATATATATATTGTGTCATCAACATAGGAGAGAGACGGTCGACTCTGGGTGTCAGGGACAGGAAAACCAGCTCTGATGAAGGAACATGTCTTATCCTTCAGGGTGCAACAAGGAGATAAAGAGAAACCCCACAAAGGCTAGCATCTGTAAGAGTACTGCTATATGGGACATCCCATAATTACTACGAGGCCACAATAAGCACTTAGTTGGCTTGTGATTGGCCATATCAGTTCCCCAGTCCTTATTCTCTCGGTTTTCCTGTTTCTTGTGAAAAAAAGTGACATTCTCAGTAGATCTCTAAATTCACACTGTGCATGAGCAAATTCAAGACTGACACAGGAATAATTCAAAACATTTTTATTGTATCCTGCTCCAAATCTGAAATATCGTATTGTATCTTATAGTACAGTAGATAAAATACCAGAAGTACTTCCACGAGTCAGCAGGGCTGATGAATGCACTAATGAAATGGTGGGTATTCCGAGACATTGGACACCCACCCCCTCCCCCCACGACTCTCCTCAGTAGCACCAACAAGCACGAAATCTCCTAGACTGTCCATGTGGCACCAAGCAAAGGACTCAGTCATGATCTCTTGACCACCATAGTGTATGGGAAGTGGAACTGGGGAAGACCAAACCCAGTTGGCAGAGAACATTATGGATGCAGATGATGTGTTGAGTTGTAAAGGAGGTGCAAGATCAGGAAAGTCAGAGACGTGCAAGTGCCACAGTGAGTCTTGGGTACCCATGACATCCTTGCTACTTCACCGGTTGTCCCTCCATGGACCACCTTTGGTAGGTGGTTACATACCAAGAACACCCCGAGAGCTGCCATTTTGAAGGTGAATAGATCCAGGTTGAACATCACCGTGTGGTCTTTGTGAAGGTTACTCAGATCTTTGCTCATTTTTCCTGCTTCCAGTACTCTGAGACCGACCTGTTCACTTTCTGCCTAACACAGACCCCGTCTTGGCAGGTATTACTGTCATGACATACTCGATATTTACTTCAAGTGAGGCCGCATTGGGTTAGCAAAATGACTGGGTCTGTGTGAAGATTGGCGCATACCTACCTACCAAAGGCTTTTTGCGTTGTGTGTGGGGGCTGGCTGCCTGTCTGCAGACCATTCAGGTGGTTATGTTATGCTTGATCGAAGCAATGCAATAAAAACATCATTCGTTAATCTGCCGAACCGCTGAATCCTAAATAGGGTCGCGGACAACCTGGTGCCCATCTCAGCCGACTCTGGACGAGGGTACCAGCCTCCCCACAACCCTAAGTAGAATTAAGCGTTTCAAGCAAATGAATGAATAAAGGTAGATAAAATGTTTTGATAAAATAGACAAATCAATATTATGATATTTGTCATAATTGTAATATAATGTCATAAAGATATAAAGCTGTGTGATATAGGCTGTCCTTATGATGTGCAATTTTTTTTATTGCTTTTTTTTTTTTTTTTTTACATGATGGAAAAACGCTTCCCTACACTCAGGAAATTACGAAACTACATCACCCCTTCCCTCCCAGCAAGTGGAAATATATTCATAAGAGAAAAAAACCAAACCTCCCCAACATTGCACCAAGTCTAATAAGGAATAAAATAAACTAAAATAGTCATCAGTGCCACTCGTTGACTTCCCTCTCAGCACTCATGTCATCATCACCATGGCGTAAATATTTCCGTAGTCTTTTTTTTTTTTTTTTTTTTTGCGTTGTCGTAAGAATCTGATGATCAGAAAAGCTGCAGCTGAAACAGAACCGACACTCACAATCTCAGTGCTGCCACCTCATGTTTACATGCCAGCGTCACACTGAACAAGTCAGTGTTTACCAGGGACAAGACACTGCATACCAAGGACCTTCACTCCGACCTGACTGACATTTTATTAATATCCCATCACCATAACAGTCATGTACGCTGGATGGCGTACTGGGAAGTGCATCCACCTCACACCGAGATGGTTCTGGGTCTGAAGTCCTGGTCTCTGTGACGGAGTGTGTGTAGCATTGGCGTGTTCTCTCCACGCTTTCAACGGTTTCCTCCCACAGTCCAAACACAAGCACTTTAGGCTGACTGGCTATTTCAAATTGACCCTAGGTGTGAGTGGGGCGTCTTAGATTTAGACAACTTTATGGTCCTTCAGTATCCATCAAGTGCACAAAGAAATGTCATTGCAGTTGGCTCAGCACAGGATTGAAATATGAGACGGCAGCAAAAAAATACTATAAAGTGCAGGAGTGACATGACCTCACTGGGAATGGTTACACGTGTCGCCTCTATCTCTCATTGTACTCTGATCAGCCAGAACATTAACACCACCTTGACAGGTGTACAGTGCACTGGGTGCTGGCTGTTTAGATCACATCACGGAAGAGTTCAGTTCGAACTGCGGTTCACTTACCCAGCATTCAATGTGTATAGTCAAGGATTTCGTTATTTCAGGGTAAAGGTTCAGCGAGGCTACAGTCAACTGTGGATAGTTATAGTGTCAAGAATTCAGTGATGTAACAAGTAAGGATATCTTGACTTCAGGGAAAACTCCGAGTCAGTTCCTGTGAGTCAGAAGCCAGAGGGGACACAGAGAGAGAGAGAGAGAGAGAGAGAGAGAGAGAGAGAGATTACAGCTCTTCTTTGATTATTTGTATTTGCTAATTCTTTTTGATTTTACTACACCATCATCATCATCATCATCATCATCTTCCACTTGGTCTGGGGTCGGGTCACAGAAGAACTCCCTAGCCACTCCCTCCAGCTCTTCACTAGAGTTCCCAGACCAGCTGAGAGACTTTGTCATTACATGCAACGCGAAAATGGCAAGAATTTGTGGAAACATAGATATGTGGGTCGTCCACAGACTGATGTCCAAAAAGATGGACGCGCATGATTGTAGAAGATGTGTTTGTATACTGTAACATCTAATTTAATTCCCTGTAACCACGACACCCAAACATGTTGGAGCCTGATGGTGCCCCTGTACTGAACCCAGAGCAGGCCATGAAGACATATATAGCTTATGGAGGCTGGATTCGAAGGGCTGGAGCGCCTTGTTCAGGTCTCAGATTTGTGCGACATGATGAGTTTGCCTTTTTGCTTCAGTTCATAGAGCAGAACGGAAAGTAGCAGGAAACAAAGACAATGGGGTGGGGGCTGTGCTTCAGCATTTCACATGAAACATTCAAACTTCCAGTGTAGTCTGATTGCAAGAAGATCATCACTTCCTGTTGAGTCATCGAACAACCGCAAGAATAGACATGTTTGTCGTCACCATGTGTAGCACAGTACATGTGACAACTTCATGATGATATTAAGGTAAAGCTCATCTTCATCTGCATCCACACACTGACGTGATTATTCAATCTAGATTTACATTTCAAAGGATTTTTGTTGTTTTCACAAAATCCACAGAAAAAAAACAAGGGCGACTTTTTCTGAACACTGCTCCTGCATTCCAATAATCACTCATCCATCCATTCACTCGTTCATTCATTCACTCATTCATTCTGTCACTCACTCAGTCATTCTGTCACTCACTCAGTCATTCATTCATTCACTCATTCATTCACTCAGGCATTCTGTCGCTCAGCCACTCGTTCGGTCATTCACTCGGTCATTCATCCAGTCATTCATTTTCTGAACTGCTTAATCCTAATTAGGGTCACGGGAAGGCTGGCGCCCATCTCAGCTGACTCTGAGGCGAGAGCAGTGTACACCCTGGGCAGCTTGCCATGGGTGTGAGATAGAACAGCTAATTAACTTACTGTGTATGTTTTTGGACTGTGGGAGGAAACCGGAGAACCCGGAGGAAACCCACACAAGCACAGAGAGAACATACAAATTCCACACAGAAACACCCGAGCTGGGAATCGAACCCAGGACCTTCTTGCTGTGAGGTGGACGTGCTAAACACTACACCATCGTGCCGCCACCATTCCAACATTCCCAATGCTAACATAGCAGAATATCACTGAGCGTCGTCAGACACTGTAGAGCGGTCTCAGGACTTACTGCATCGGGTGGACCACGGGTGGACATGAACATTAGGGAAGATTTTGTAGTTCTGTTGTTAAACCCTTTGTTAGATTAGTTGGTAGTGAGGTAATCGACTCCTTTCGTTCCTTCGGTGGCACAATGTTGTTCTGATCACCTTCACCTGCGCTTCCTGGAATAATAATCACTTCTCTTTTGCACCTCACCTGTTGTCCTCGCTGTTACTTGCACCGCACACTAAAGAACCATTTTGTAATGAAGTAGTTCTGACAAAAAAGTCACTCACTCATCTGCCAAACCGCTTACCCCATAGGAGTCACAGGGATCCTATCTCAGCCGACTCTGGGGAAAGGTGGGAGTGCACCATGAACAGCTTGCCAAACCATTAGAACCAACACCAACATAACCCGTCACACTCACTCTCACACCGGGGCAATCTGAAACGGCTCATAGCCAGCTGCGGATGCTTTTGGACTGTTGGTGGAAACCCACACAAGAACATGGAGAGCATGCAAACTGCACACAGAAACACCGTCACCGAGCCCAGGAATGAGGATGTCCGAGGAATCCTAAAAAAAAAGGTTGAGTTTTTTGTCACTAGTGTGTTTCCCACAATACTGAAATGATGTGAAAACATAACTGTATGTAACTCGATGTGTTAATGTTGCTGCTATGCTGTGATTGTAGTGCAATGGATCACCCCCTGATCAACAATACCACGACAGTGAGTGGCATGGGGTTATACCATCAACCAGCAAACAAACCAACCAACCAACAAACCAACAACAAACAAACAAACAAACAAACAAACAAGGTTATTAAAAGTGAAATGCCATTAATTACTGTCAGAAGTAGCAGAAATACTAATGAGACTTCCTTTCAGCTTTTTCCCTGTTTTTTTTAATCAGGCATCGCCACAGCGAATGATTCGCATGTTTGATTTGGTTGATAGGTTTTTACGTCGGATGCCCTTCCTGACACAACCGTTTAGTGTGGGACAGAAACACACTGACGGCTCTGCAGCTCTTCTTTACCAAAGTCAGCAATGCTTCTTTTACATCGACCTCTCACCATAGACAGTGACAGACATGGCCCGCCTTTGATAATCCAGTTAGTGCACTGGGGGGACAGTGACAACCCTGTGGAGAGTGGGACTCGAACCCCCAACCTTAGGATCAGAGATCCAGTGCCCTATACCACTCGACCACCACTGCCCATAGTAGCAGAAATACTAATATCACTAATAATACCAAATAATCCCCATTACTGAGAATCATAATAATCATAATCATAATAATAATAATAATCTGGATCAGATGATTATTGAATTTACAATATGACAGCCACACACACACACACACACACACACACACGCTAACATTTAAATAAACATGTAAACATCATCTCATTTCTCAAATCCTGCGCATAAATTAAACTGGCATGTTTTCATGACCTTCCGGCGTCTGAGGTTCACCTCTTCAATTTATACCAGAACTGAAAGTCTAACGTTGTAATCATTAATGTCTCAAACTCAGAAAGAAGGTGATGGTGTCTCTGGAGTTTCACCCGGGAGCTCTGTGTTTACACCTTAATTTGATCCGTTTAATCTGAAACTGCTCAGACACGATAAAGCAACATCAAACTCCCAGAGACGTGAGAGAGCCTGAACTGCCAATCTTCTTCAATCGATTGGCTGCTGCTATGGCGATATAGTTCTTCTGTATAAAAGGAGTGAGAGAGAAAGACAGTGAGGGAGAAAGAGAGAGTGAAAGAAGGAGAGAGATTATTATCTGATGTACAGAATACTATTTGCCGTGTATGTATATTTTTGTTTTACCTTCCACAGCCGCCTGGCCATATATTTTCTGAGTAGAATCTGTGACTTGAGAATAATGTTGCTGCGTTTTGCTTTCTCTGATATATTTCTGAGCCAGGGGTGTTTCAGACACTGAGCAGCACTCAAGCGTCCACTGCGAATACAGAAACACAAACGGAATTGCCCGCCTCCTTGCCGTGTGAATTATTATTCGTACATATATCTTAGACTGGCGTGAATCATCGAGGCCTGATTTGTATTCCATCTCATGAGTCACATCACAGTCAGCCGCCGCCAAAGACAAAGTGTGAAGATGCGAAACGCCACTGTGTTACTGAATCCACAGTACGACACTGGTGTAGGGTGTAGTCCTCCATCAGACAGCAAGAAAAGTCCCGGGCTCAAGGAGGGCGTCTCTGTGGGCTTTGCATGGTCTCTCTGTGCTTGTGTTGGTTTCCTCTGGGTACTCCAGTTTCCTTCCTCAGTCAAAACACATTGTAGTACATTAATCTAATTAGCAGTTCCAAATTGCCCCGGGTGTGAGTGTCAATGGTTCGGTGTGTGTTGGGCCTAGTGAGCTGGTTCAGGATGTGTCCCGTCTTCGCCCAGAGATCGAGGTTCAGACCTGTCGGTGACCCAAAGAGGACTCCGTGATCATTTAATAACTGACCTTTTCATGCAGGAGGCCAAAGCCTATCTTAGCCGAATCAGGGTGAAAGCAGGGTACCCTGAACAGGTCGTCAGACCATCACAGGGCAAACACACACAACCTTTCATATTCACATGGAGCAGTGATTTCAGACAGATGATGAGCCTAATGTGAACGTCTCTGGACTGTGGGAGGAAACCAGTGGACCCAGAGGAAACCCATGCAAGCACAGGGAGAGCATGCAAACGCACATGGAAATGGCCCCTACCGGGCCCAGGCATCGAACCCAGGACATCTGTGCTGTGAGGCGAACATGCGAACCAGTGCGCCGCGTACTGCCTGTTCATAAATATGTATGATATTATTATGTACTAGTATATTTAAATCCCTTTATACCGTCTTTAATAAGAGGAAATTGTAATATTCCTGTTAGATGAATCAGGATCAGCCAGTACTCAGCATGGAGAAAGTTTTCACTGTCCCTCACCCCCTCTCTTTAATAAGCAGGTTCGAGACGAAGTCTTTGGCCTCAGCAGAGACGTGCTCAAAGGTCTCCTCATCAAAACACCTGAACAGGGAAAAATTTTTAATTAATTATATTAAATATAGCATGAAATGCAATTCAACAGTTCAGTGTCTCTGTATAATAATTACTGATGATATGTTTCTTTTCAAGGTTCCGTCCAATTACAGTAATATCTCAGCTAATGAATTTAATCCGTTTCGAGGGTGAGCTCGTAAGCAGAACAGTTTGTCAGACGAAACAATTATTCCAATAAAAAAATAACAGAAAACGAATTAATTAGTTCCAACCCCATCCCAAACTCATATAAGCTGCACCAGACGTGTATATTTCACCTAATATATTAAAGATAAACATTTAAAAACTATAAATATTTAATAATAATAATACATTTACATTAGCATTAATAATAATTAATAATAAATAATAATAAAACAAGAATAAACAATAAGTCAACTAACCCTTCCGATCATCGACTGTGACAAAAATTTAATTGAGAATTTTGTGCATGTGCACAATACGAATGCCAGCGAGGAAAGGCTCATGGTAAGCTCCCACAAGGCCAGTACTTCTCTAATCGTTGGGCACCCGCTTGGAGGGTGTAGTGTGATGCCAGGGGGAGCATGTATGACCCTGGAGAACATGCTTTTTTGCCATACTGTACTAGAATTAAGTGTAACTGCACATCCACTCCTGTAGTTGGCAGTGGTGCTCTGATTGTCGCACTATGGTGTAGGGAAAAAGCACCGAGCAAACAATATGAAGTGCAGTGAACACTATTTATAGTCGCGTGTGGGAGCTCATAAAGTGAATTTTTGCTTGTTGGATGGAGCAGATTTTTTGAGGGTTTGAAGCTCGTCTCATGGAAAAATCGTTATAACAGACACTCATTAGATGAGCTACCACTGTACTATAATAGAACAAAAGCAGTTCAATCCAAGATTAGTTTTATTAAACATCTATGCTGAGTGTGTCCAGTGCATGTTTACAACATGAATTAAAGGTTTTACACCATCACAAAGTCAAGGAAGAATAAAAATATATAGAGATTAAAAGCTAAATTTACTCATACACTTGTCTGAACGACTGGCGCTGGCCTCCCTGTGACCCTAATTGGTACTAAGCTGCTTGAAAAAATGAAAAAATGACTGAACGGTTTTTATTAAAATAAAATCAATACTTTATCACAGCATGTAATCTCCATGGTGATGTTGCTCCGGTTGTTCCGGTCGAGGCTCAGCAACATTAATGTAATAAACTGAAGCAGCTGATGATCTGAATGCACTGAATGAGTACATTATCATATTGGTGGACTTTTGTGTCCTGATGGCTTGGATATAAAATGAAGACTCAAATAATTAGCAAGTGGTTCAGGGAAGTCAAGGAATCATTTTCACATCTGTATTGGCCTCCCAGAGTCCTGATCTTTACCCTATTGAAAGTTTTCACGATGTGCTGGAGAAGACTTTATGGAGGGGTTCAGTTTTTCGCTCATCAGTTCAAGACGTCACTGGGAAATGAACCCCACACTGTTCATCGTTCATTTTCTGAAACACTTAACCCTGAAATGTCCGAGTACAGAAACAAAAAGAGGAAAAATATGACCATCGTCTCAAGATATAGGATGAGTAACGAGATTGCAAATATCATGATTTTTTTTTTTTCAGAAATGATCAACACTGATGTTCAGATTGTATCAGATATGATATAGTGAGCATTTGCCATACATATAGTAGATTTTTTTGATTACTAAATAAATTCCATATTTGAAGAATAAACGTAATTGCTTTTGAACTCCAGCCTTTCACTTCGAAAGTTCTAACACAATAATCTCCTAAGTCACATGGTCTATCAGTTTTACTGAAAGCGCCATTTCCAAGAAAAACTGCATTTCAAATGGAGCTAGAACGAATTGCTCATTTGTCTCATGAAGATCAGCAGAACAACACCAGACATAACTTCAGGCTCAAAAAGGCAAAGGCTTTTGACCTTGTATTTTCAAATCCTCGATCAGTCTACAGTTTTTAACTCCGTTTGCTCAATAAATCAAGAGGAAAATAGATTAAAAGACAAAAATCAGAAACACAGAGAAAATATAAATAATTGCCAATGCTTGCCAATATTTATAAAAATCTATTTGTCAGTAAACCCTCTAATATGGACAAAACTTGGGGCAGAGTGGAGCTCTCGGCGTATTGAGAAAATTCCACATTAGTACAGAAAAGCTACGCTAACGCCCACAGGATCTGATACAACTGACAGGCCACTCCCACACAAAATCCTCAAAATACAATTTCCCTGGATAATGCACGCTTTAGTTTATTATGGTAAATTTTATCAAGTAAAACTAGAAGATTCTTAGTCATTGTCACCTTGAGCTATGAAATTCTGCATCAAAGTCTCTTCAAATCTCACTATGCTTTTCATTTGGAAGAGAATCGTGTTCAGAAATTTTAAAAATGAGGCATAATTCCATTGCCTGCGGACAGGTGGCAGTAATGGGCTATCACATCTGATACAATTTGGCATACTGGGTCAAATTCTAATTACATGGCATATCAAGGGTCCCTGAAACTGCTGTATCATATATGATACAGGGGGCATAATATGGTTAATCCTAATTAGGGTCGTCAGGGAGGCTAGTGCCCATCCCGGCCATCTCTGGGTGTGGGCAGAGTACACCATGGACAGCATCCCAGGCCATCACCAAACCCAACACTAATTGGAAATAAATGTTGAAATGGATGGCACGGTGACGTAGTGATTTATTCCTCTTCCAAGCAGCAAGAAGGTTCTGGGTTTCATTCCCTGGCTTTCAGCGTCCCTGTGTGGAGGTTGCATGTTCTCCCCGCAATTCAGTTTCCTCACACAGTCCAAAAACAGGCACAGTGGACTAATGGCTGCTCAAATTAACCCCAGGTGCGAGTACGAGTGTTAACGGTTATGCGTGTCGACCCTACAACAGACTCGCAAGCTATTAAGGCTGTGCCCCTCCTTCGCCCAGAGTCAGCCCAGAGGCGACCCCATTTAGAATTAAGTGGCTTAGAAATTGAATAAATGTTGCTTAAGTTGTTAAAATAATACCATTGAAATTATGTTTACTATTTTTACTAATTATTAATTTACTGGTTCCCATTTATACTGCTGGGTGAACAGAGGCACACTTGTGGTTAAGACCTTGCCCAGGGGTCTTAGCACAGTGAGGGTCTAACTGGGATTTGAACTCACAACCTCCCGATCATGAGCCCAGCACCCTAACCACGACAGCACCGGCCCCACACATGTTGCTTAAGTTGTTAAAATAATACCATGGAAATTATGTGCTGTACTGAAGGACAACTGAAGTCCAACAGGACTCTTAATTAGCTTGATGATAAGGTTGGGGGTTCGAGTCCCCACAAGGTTGTCACCCACACCCCCCCCCCCCCCCCCCAGTCTGTCACTGTCTATGGTGTGAGGTTGATGTAAAAGAACCATTGCTGACTTTCGTAAAGAGGAGCTGCAAAGCCGTCAGCGTGTTTCTGTCCCGCGTTAAAGGATTGTGACAGGAAGGGCAGCCGACCTAAAAACCTATCAACCAAATCAAACGTGCGAATCAGATGATTCGCGGTGGCGACTCTCAATAACGGGAAAAAGCTGAAAAGAAAAGAAGAAGAAGATCTAATACGGATTCTTTCATTAAAGCACTGAACACACCTGTACTCGACACCATGCACGCGTGTACATACAGTATAGAGGTCGTGGACAGGGATTAGGGGGACAGATACTCAGGAAATACTGAGGCTGTTAACAGTAAAGATGAGAGTACCACTTGACTGTTAGCACGTTGTTTAAGGTTTCGTTGTCATCATCACCCAGAAATGGAGATAAACCGCTTAACCTACGAGCAAAAGAAGCCATTTAAAGACAGAGACTTAATAAAACATACACAAGAAATCCTAATGTCATTTACACTCTGGAAAGTGCCAACTCGGGCATGTTCATACACACCCAGAACACTGTTCTGGCTTTAAAAACATTTACACTACAATGTGGTCCTTTCTTAAGGTTTACTTCCAGATCCTGCTCCATCATCACTTACACATCGGCGGCACGCTGGAGCTAATATCAGCAGAGTTTGAGCAAGAGACTGATACACACATCCCACACACACACACACACACACACACACACACACACACACACACACACACCCACACACACACACACACACCCCCATTCCTTCCACACACACCCCCACACACACACCCCCACCCCCACACACACATACACACAACCCCCACACACACACACACACCACACAAACACCCCCCCACACACACCCCCATTCCTCCCACACACACCCCCACACACACAGAAACACATCCCCACCCCCACACCCACCCACACACACCCACACACACAAACATACACACAAACACCCCCCCACACACACACACACACACACACACAAACACCCCACACACACACACACACATCCCCCCATACCCCCACACACACAGAAACACACACCCATCCCCCCACACACAGTTGTGCTACAAAAAATAGAGTGTTTATGTGTGTGTGTGCATGTGTGTGTGTGCTTATAATCACGTTTTTCCAGGCACACAGATGCATTGGGTACACAACACATTATATTCCAAATCAAATCAGGAATATAAATATATTAAATTTGTGCTATTCTGCTAAAGAAATTGAAGAACAGTGAATATTCGGCTGTAAAAAATATCAGTGTCTGTTTTTCTTCTTTACAAACTCAAACCTTCAGCTTTGAGTCTCTGCACTAATATTTATTTGTATCAACACTGGTTCTGAGTCCTGCTGCACACCCGGGTTACATGGAGTCGACCAATATCTGTTCCCTGTGAGCAGGTGTTCCAGCCCAGGATGATTCCACTACATTCCACAGATCTTCTGGATTTCTTGGTTTTGACTCAGGAGCTTCATTTTTTATATGTCACCCCACAAGTTTTCGATTGGATTAAGGTCCAGGATCGGGTTGCCGCTCCATAACATCAATCTTGTTGCTTTGGAATCGAGATGTTTTCCATTTACTGGTGTGTTTGGGGTCATTGTCTCATTGGAACCCATTTTAAGGGCATTTCCTCTTCAGCATGAGACAGCACAACCTCTTCAAGTGTTCTGAAGGATTCAACTGATCCAGGATCCCTGGGACGTGATAAATAGACCCGACACCGTAGAATGAGAAACGTCCAATTATCATGATTCGTCCACCACCAGGCTTCACCATCTTCACAGTGTACTGGTTGCGCCATTTTTCTTTATTCCAGTAAGTGTGCTCTTTGGTGAATTGTAACCGCTTCATTTTTTTTTTTTTTTTTTGTGAGCAGCGGGACGGACATTGTGAGAGTTCTTTCCGTTAGCTCGGTGTTACATTGGCGTCTTTTAATTGTAACAGGACTCACAGGTCACTTTAGACCTTCTCAGATCTTCCTGGAACTGATCGGTGGGTGATTTCTTGCCATTTTGGATCTTCATCCATTCGAACAGTAATTTTTCTTCTATATCGTTCAAGTTTTGTTGCCATTTTAAATCATTTTGGATCATTTTTCCTGAGAAGCCTCTCATTCTCTGCTTCTTCATATGGTTTCCTGTCTCCAGGCAACTTTTTAAGGTGAGCTATTCTGAGCAATGTCTAGAACGACCCATTTTCCTCAGAATCTCAGAGAGAATTATTTACAACTAGCAGATACAACATTCGCTGCTTCCTTCCTTAAATAAGGACAATGATTGGCTCCTGTTTTTTAAATATGAATGACGTCACTAATTAAACTCCAAACTGATATTATTTTGAACACGCCCCTTTCAATTAGTGATTAAACTATACACAATCAACAGCAGCAAGTCAGGACTATTGGTTCTGTTGAATTCTATTACGCTACTACACCTGATCAATCAGTCAATTATTTACCATGTAGAAACATCATTTCTACCAAAAACACTGACTGATCATGTTAGTGACATCCGACTGAGATTACAGACACTCCCCGACTTGCGTTCATCCGTTTTTTTTTAATAAAATTTTGAGTTTAGACATACCTACATAGTACACTGATGTAATGACGCAATGACGTAATGACACTGCGTCCATTGTTTACAAATGACAGACTGAACGTGCCCCTCCTTCTTCCAGTTCAGTGATATATATATAGTGTGTTTTATACTAGTCCTTGTCAAAAAATTAGCATATTGTGATAAAGTTCATTATTTTCTGTAATGTACTGATAAAAATTAAACTTTCATATATTTTCGATTTATTGTACATCCACTGAAATGTTTCAGGTCTTTTATTGTTTTAATACTGATGATTTTGGCATACAGCTCATGAAAATACAAAATTCCTATCTCAAAAAATTAGCATATTTCATCTGACCAATAAAAAAGTTCTTTTAATACAAAAAAAAAAAAAATCAATCTTCAAATAATTATGTTCAGTTATGCACTCAATACTTGGTGGGGAATCCTTTTGCAGAAATGACTGCTTCAATGCGGCGTGGCATGGAGCCAATCAGCCTGTGGCACTGCTGAGGTGTTATGGAGGCCCAGGATGCTTCGATAGCGGCCTTAAGCTCATCCACAGTGTTGGATCTGGTGTCTCTCAACTTTCTCTTCACAATATCCCACAGATTCTCTATGGGCTTCAGGTCAGGAGAGTCGGCAGGCCAATTGAGCACAGTAATACCATGGTCAGTAAACCATTTAGCAGTGGGTTTGGCACTGTGAGCAGGTGCCAGGTCGTGCTGAAAAATGAAATCTTCATCTCCATAAAGCTTTTCAGCAGATGGAAGCATGAAGTGCTCCAAAATCTCCTGATAGCTAGCTGCATTGACCCCGCCCTTGATAAAACACAGTGGACCAACACCAGCAGCTGACATGGCACCCCAGACCATCACTGACTGTGGGTACTTGACACTGGACTTCAGGCATTTTGGCATTTCCTTGTCCCCAGTCTTCCTCCAGACTCTGGCACCTTGATTTCCGAATGACATGCAAAATTTGCTTTCATCCGAAAAAAGTACTTTGGACCACTGAGCAACAGTCCAGTGCTGCTTCTCTGTAGCCCAGGTCAGCCGCTTCTGCCGCTGTTTCTGCTTCAAAAGTGGCTTGACCTGGGGAATGCGGCACCTGTAGCCCAGTCCACTGCTTCCACAGGTCCCCCGAGGTCTGGAATCGGCCCTTCTCCACAATCTTCCAGAAGAGGTGACCGGACCCTGAGGTTGTGCAGCGTTTTCTGCCACACTTTTTCCTTCCCACAGACGTCCCACTGAGGTGGCTTGATCGAGCACTCTGGGAACAGCCTATTCGCTCAGAGATTTCTTTCCGTGTCTTACCCTCTTGCTTGAGGGTGTCAATGATGTCCTTCTGGACAGCAGTCAGGTCGGCAGTCTTACCCATGATTGTGGTTTTGAGTAATGAACCAGGCTGGGAGTTTTTAAAAGCCTCAGGAATCTTTTGCAGGTGTTTAGAGTTAATTGGTTGATTCAGATGATTAGGTTAATAGCTCGTTTACACTACCTGAACATCATATGCTCATTTTTTGAGATAGGAATTTTGGGTTTTCATGAGCTGTATGCCAAAATCATCAGAATTAAAACAATAAAAGACCTGAAATATTTCAGTTGGTGTGCAATGAATCTAAAATATATGAAAGTTTAATTTTTATCAGTACATTACAGAAAATAATGAACTTTATCACAATATGCTAATTTTTTGAGAAGGACTAGTATATATCAGTTATATAGCGTGTTACCCTTGTGTTAAGACGTCATCTCTGTGATCTTTGTGTTTACACTGTTTTTGTTATACGGTAATGGTATTTACGGATGTATAGTACAGCATGAACATCATACGTCACAGGAACATACAGTAACAACTTGCATTCATTTTCAACTTACATTCGGCCGTCCAAACCTAACAAAAACGTAAGTCGGGGAGCGTCTGTATTTCTAACACGACTGTGTATATACACCTAGTAGCGAATAGAGACAATGCATATTTTGGTCTTTACTACAGAAAAGAAAGAAAAAAAAAGAAGGGCTGGCAAGGGTGGGTTGATCCATTTATATAGAACCTGGACTAGAATAGTGTCTTCAATTAATTAGTTGATTGTGATTGGTTGACAGGCCACACAGCGGTGCAGTGGTTAGCACGTCCGCCTCACAGCAAGAAGGTTCTGATTTTGAGTTGTGAGTCCAGCAATGGTGTTTGTGTGGATTCTGCATGTTCTCCCCATGCATATGTGGGTTTCCTCCAGGTACTCAGGCTTCTTCCAACAGTCCAAGGACATATGCATCAGTCTAATTGGCTGTTACAAATTGCCCCTAGGTGTGAATGGTTGTGTGTGTTGCCCTGTGATGGACCAGCAAGCCGATCGGTGTGTACCTCATCTTCGCCCAGAGATGGCTGAGAAAGGCTTCAGCCTCCCTGTGACCCCAGTAGGATTAAACTGTTTAGAAAACTAATGAATGTATCATTTACAATTCACATCTTCTGTGTGTCATAATCATATATTTTCTGAGATGTAAACAAGGAGCTGTGTGTAACGTACAGCATGTAGGTCACAACTCCCAGGGTCCACATATCCGTCGGAAAGGAGACAAAGTCAAAGTTGACCACCTCTGGTGCCAAGAACTCTGGAGTCCCGAATGAAACTCGGAGCTTCTCTCGTGGTTTGTACCTACAGAAGAAAAGAATGGATTTAGGAACCAAAATAATCTGATTGAAGAAGATGCAGATATTATTTATTCAATTCCTCCTAAACAAAAGCCACTCCTGAATTCTATAAATACAAACAGCAGTTAACAGCTCATTCAGATATTCATGATATTAGTGTATAGTTTATTACCTTTCGTGTGTGCTACACGGCAGGTACCGTGACAAGCCGATTTTTGTTCCAAAGGAAACAGTGTGTGTTTGTGCTTGTCTGTCCACGTTTGGTCCTAATTACTTATTATTGTGGCGTGAGCTTTATAATGTTTATATTATTACTAGACATTTGAGAACGTAGTTTAAAAAAAAAATCATGCATGCACCATGCTACTGATATATGTTTTTAATGAGAACTTGAACCCAAATTTAATTAAAGCTTGAATACATCATATATGTCTTTGCACATAAAAACGACCCATTGTCATCGCAAGCTGTTGTGTGAAGAAAATCCAAAATAAACAAGTAATAAATCCATACACTGGGGACGCCGTCGGACCGTGAAAAGCTGCATGGGATTGACGTGTACTGTGAGAGTTTTTCATTTTTCCCTTTCTCAGGAGTTGCCACAGCGAATGATTCACACATTTGATTTGGCATGGGTTTTGTACGTCGGATGCCCTTCCTGTCACAACCCTTTAGCAAGGGACAGAAACACACTGACGGCTTTGCAGCTCCTCTTTACCAAAGTCAGCAATGGTTCTTTTACATGGACCTCTCACCATAGACAGTGAGAGACATGGCCCGCCTTTGATAACCCAGTTTATTATTGGAAAATACGGAACCAATTTGAATATGAATAAATGGCGGGATGTACCTTTTGTTCCTATAAATGGGCCCCGTGTTTGTGAATGGAGGTTTATTTTATGTGGAGAACTGTCTAGTTTGATTCTAGTGTGGCAGTGGTGGCCTGGTGGTAAAGGCACTGGGTCACTGATCCCAAGGTTGTGGGGTTCAAGCCAACTCCCAACAGGTTGTCACTGTCCCCCCAGTGCACTAACTGGGTTGTCAAGGGCCGACCATGTCTGTCATTGTCTATGGTGTGAGGTTCATGTAAAAGAACCATTGCTGACTTTCGTACAGAGGAGCTACATAGCTGTCAGCGTGTTTTTGCCATGTGATGGCCTGGCAAACTGTCCAGGGTGTACCCCGCCCTCGCACCGAGTTGGCTGAGATGGGCACCAGCCTCCCCATGACCCTAATTAGGATTACGGTGTTCAGAAAATGAATGCTAGAATGTTTATATCTGGTTTATGATTTGTGTACTGTTAGTCTTGCCTTATATGGAAAATATGCATCATACACACACACACATCATACACACAAGACTACATCTTGTGTAGGCGATGTAATTTGAAGGAAGTCAGTGACTGCAAAGTCATAGTGGGTGAGAATGTTGCCAAACAGCATAGGATGGTGGTGTGCAGGATGACTCTGATGGTGAGAAAGGTGAAAAAGGCAAAGGCAGAGCAGAAGACAAAGTGGTGGAAGCTGAAAAAGGAAGAGTGTCGTGTTGTCTTCAAGGAGGAGTTGAAACAGGCTTTGGGTGGCCAGGAAGTGCTTCCAAATGACTGGACAACCACAGCAAATGTGATCAGGGACACAGGTAGGAGAGTACTTGGTGTGTCCTCTGGAAGGAAAGTAGATAAGGAGACTTGGTGGTGGAATGAGGAAGTGCAGGAGTGTGTACAAAGGAAGAGGTTAGCTAAGAAGAAGTGGGACATTGAGAGGACCGAAGAGAGTAAACAGGAGTACAGGGAGACACAGCGTAAGGCGAAAGTAGCAGTGGCTAAGGCCAAACAGAGGGCGTATGATGACTTGTATGATAGGTTGGATAGTAAAGAAGGAGAAAATGATCTATACAGGTTGGCACAGCAGAGAAATAGAGATGGGAAGGACGTGCAGCAAGTTAGATTGATAAAGGACAGAGAGGGAAATGTATTGACTGATGACAGAAGTGTGCTGGGAAGATGGAAAGAGTACTTTGAAGAGCTGATGAATGAGGAAAATGAGAGAGAAAAAAAGAGTAGAAGAGGTGACCATTGAGGAGCAGGATGTAGCAAAGATCAGTAAGGGTGAAGTGAGAAGGGCATTGAAGAGGATGAAGAATGGAAAGGCAGTTGGTCCTGATGATATACCTGTGGAGGTATGAAAGTGTCTAAGAGAGGTAGCAGTAGATTTTCTGACAAGAACATTCAACAAGGTACTAGAGAGTGAGCAGATGCCGGAGGAGTGGAGGAGAAGTTTGCTGGTGCCCATTTTTAAGAACAAGGGAGACGTGCAGAGTTGCGGCAACTACAGAGGGATAAAGTTGATGAGCCATACGATGAAGTTATGGGAAAGAATAGTGGAAGCTAGACTAAGGGCAGAGGTCAGCATTTGTGAACAACAGTTTGGTTTCATGCCAAGAAAGAGCACCACACATGCAATGTTTGCCTTGAGGATGTTAATAGAGAAGTACAGAGAAGGTCAGAGGGAGCTACATTGTGCCTTTGTGGATCTGGAAAAAGCATATGACAGGGTGCCAAGAGAAGAACTGTGGTATTGCATGAGGACGTCTGGAGTGGCAGAGAAGTATGTTAGAGTGGTGCAGGACATGTATGAGAGATGTAAGACAGCGGTGAGGTGTGCTGTCGGTGTGACCGACGAATTCAAGGTGGAGGTGGGACTGCATCAAGGGTCAGCTCTCAGCCCCTTCTTGTTTGCTATGGTGATGGACAGGCTGACAGACGAGGTTAGACAAGATTCCCCATGGACTATGATGTTTGCAGATGACATCGTGATCTGTAGTGAGAGCAGAGAACAAGTGCAGGAAAATCTAGAGAGGTGGAGGTATGCCCTGGAAAGGAGAGGAATGAAGGTTAGCCTCAGAAAATCAGAATACATGTGTGTGAATGAGAAGGACCCAGGAGGAACGGTGATGTTACAGGGAGCAGAGATAACGAAGGTGGAGGATTTTAAGTACCTAGGCTCAACAATCCAGAGCAATGGAGAGTGTGGAAAAGAGGTGAAGAAGCGTGTGCAGGCAGGCTGGAATGGTTGGAGAAAAGTATCCGGTGTGATGTGTGATAGGAGAGTGTCAGCAAGAATGAAAGGAAAAGTGTACAAGACGGTGGTGAGGCCAGCGATGTTGTATGGCTTAGAAACAGTGGCGCTGAGGAAAAGACAGGAGGCAGAGCTGGAGGTAGCGGAGATGAAAATGTTGAGGTTCTCTCTGGGAGTCACGAGGATGGATAGGATCAGAAATGAGTATATCAGAGGGACAGCCCACGTAAGATGTTTTGGAGACAAAGTCAGAGAGGCTAGATTGAGATGGTTTGGACATGTACAGAGGAGGGATAGTGAGTATATTGGCAGTAGGATGCTAAGGTTGGAACTACCAGGCAGAAGGCCTAGAGGAAGACCAAAGAAGAGGTTTATGGATGTGGTGAAGGAGGACATGAAGGTCATTGGAGTCAGAAAAGAAGATGCGGAGGACAGGGTGAGGTGGAGCCGGATGATTTGCTGTGGCGACCCCTGAAGGGAGCATCCGAAAGTAAAAGAAGAAAGAAGACACACACACGCACAGACACACACATGCACACAGATACACACACTCACACACACACACACACACACACACACACACGCACACAGACACACACGCACACAGACACATGCACACACAGACACACATGCACACAGATACACACACACTCACACACAGAGACACTCACAGACACACACAGACACACACGCACGCACACACGCGCACACACACGCGCGCACACACGCACACACGCGCACACGCACACACACGCGCACACGCACTCACACAGACTCACACACACACACGGACACAGACACACACTCACTCACATGCACACAGATACACACACAGAGAGACACTCACAGACACACACTCACTCACATGCACACAGATACACACACAGAGAGACACTCACAGACACACACACAGACACACTCACTCACAGACACATGCACACAGACACACGCACACAGACACACGCACACAGACACACGCACACAGACACACACAGACACCGACACAGACACACGCACACTAACTCTTACACATACACACACACACACACTACCTTCTGGCAAGCCCAAAGTCGATGATCTTGATCTGATGACTCGACCGATTCACACAAAGGATGTTTTCTGGCTGAAAGAGAATCATTTGTAAGACATGTGGATATAATCTTGTGCTACAGATGTTGAAGGTGTGACGGGGGGGTTGTACCTTTAGGTCGAGGTGAAGGACGTACATCTGGTGCATGTACTGGACTCCCTCGCAGAGCTGCTTCACAAATACCATGGCGTCCACTTCAGTCAGGGGACAGTTCTCATCCACGATCCTCTCAAACAGCTCCCCTCCCTCCACACTAGAGATCGTTCACAGGATAATTCGGACCTTATAACAACCAACCAGAACCTTTGATGTCTTGTCTTGTGTTGCTGTATAAAATTCGAAATATCATTCATTTAATCCCAATTAGGGTCGTCGAGAGGTTGGCACCCATCTCAGCCGACTCTGAGCGAGGGTTAGGTACACTACGGACAGCTCGCCAGGCCATCATAGGGCCAACACTCACACAATCATTCACACTCACAAGTAGGCCTGATTTGGAACAGCTTTTCGGATTGCGGGATGAAACCGGAATACCCAAAGGAAACCCACGCACGCACAAGGATCGAACATGCAAACTACACACAGAAACGGCCTGAACCCAGGAATCGAACACAGGACCTTCTTGCTGTGAGGCGAATGTGCGAACCACTATGCCGTCGTGCCGCCAGGAAAATTATCAGTTAAATAAATAATAATTAACCAGAGATAAATTTAGGACCATACATTAGTTCCCAAATCATTGTAAATGAAACTGAATAAACAAATAAATTCATCAATTTATTTGCCCAACCACTTTATCCTATTAGGGTTGAGGGGCAGCTAAAGCCTATCATTGCCGATTCTGAGTGAAGGTGGTGTACACCCTGAATAGCTTGCCAGTCCATCACAGGGCAGCAAACACATAGCCATTCACACTCACACTTAGGGTCAATCTGAGACAGCCAGGTAGTCTACTGTGCATGTTTTGGGACTATGAGAGGAACCTGGAGATCCTGGAGGAATTTTACACAAGCATAGAGGTGATACACAATTCACACGGAAACGCTCGCGAAGCTGGGGACTCAAACTCAGGACACCACCGTTCAACCAACAATTTATTATTAGTTTCACATTTATTGTTTTTATCCCTCATTAAGTTAGTGCCAGACCATTGCAGGGCCAACACACACACACACACACACACACACACACACACACACACACACACACACACATACACACACTGCCACCTATGGGTAAGTGATAATATCCAATTAGCCTACTGTGCAGGTCTTTGGGGAATGGGAGAAAACCAGAGCACCCAGATGAAGCTCACACAAGTACGAGGAGAACATGCCCCGCAATTCCACAGAGAAACAGCCTCACTGAACCCAGGACCCTGTTGCTGTGAGGTGGAAGTGCGAACCACTGCAAACTGAACAGTGGATGAATGGATGACTGAATTAATACATTCATTTTCCGTGATCTCTTTAATCAGATTATTGAAGTTCTGGGTCAGGACGCTCCTTAATTTGTGGAAATGATAACATCTGGTTATGATGAAATCATGCAACTTCAAAAAATAAATTAAAGCTACAGACATCCACGAGAAGCAACCAACATGGCAATTAGTACCATAATGCAATAAATCCTAATGAGGGTCTGGCACCTATCTCAGCCGACTCCGGGTGAGGGCCGAGCACGCCCCGGAACAGCTCACCAGGCCAAAATATGATCAATTTCCTGACGTAAAGAGGCTCCAGGGGCACCAGTACTTTATATCATTGTTCTTTTCCTTCCCCAATTACGCTTCCATCACACTTTCACCGTTATTATTGCTGTTATATGATCATAATCAGCAGGTAAAAACCCGAGTGATACTCACTACTCCAGGACCAACACCACTTGATTTTTGGCCTCAAATGCATCAAACAGCTGAAGGATGTTGGGGTGGTTCAGTTGATTCATTACTTCGATCTCATTCAGCGCCATTTCCTGGCAAAGAGATGGGACGAGAGGTCCACAGGTGAGTTGTGCTGACCCGGACCGTTTTGTGCACTGAAAGGAAGCTGATGAAGGAAGTAAAGGAAGCAGTACTGTACTTACCGTCTCCTTGCCGCTTCTCGAACTGATGAGCTTTGCTGCCAGTCTCAGCCTCGTTTTATTATCTGTGCACTTGTGGACTTTACCGAAACGCCCACTAAGGTGAGACAATATAGATTCGATCGCTTTGCTATAAACACGGAAAGTCCATCAGAACAATCACACAACGAAACCTCAAGTTCATCTTCATATCATCTGCTTTATGGATCAAATTTAAAGAGGTACCTCAGACCGAAATGTGTTTGCTAAGCTGTAAACTCGGTGGTATGACTGTCGGTGTTTTTATTAACAAAATTCAACTCACATATGAAATAAAAAAGCGTCGACTATCTGGGACTGAACAACATCATGCATTCATTTTCTAAGCCTCTTACTCCTACATAGGGTTGTGGGGAGGCTGAAGCCCATTTCAACCGACTCTGGGCGAGGGTGGGGTATACCATTAACAGCTTGCCAGACCAGGGCACGGCCAACACACACACACACACACACACACACACACACACACACACACACACAGGTGTAATTTGGAACTGCCGATCAGCCTACTGTGCATGTTTTTGAACTGTGGGAGGAAACTGAGGAAACCTTGAGGAAACCCACGCAAGCATGGAGACAACATATAAACGCCCCTTCTGGGCTCAGAAGTTTAAATCCCACCCTTTCACATCCAAGCCTTTCCTACCCAGCCAATCACCAACCTTTTTAGCATTGTTTGACATTCTGCAGGGGGCGGAGTTAAACACAGATTGGGGGCAGAGTTACCCTTTTATGCACATATATTTACAGAATAATACAGTAGGCCCCCGCCCATTCACGGTTCACCTTTCATGCCCCCGCTTACTTGCAGATTAGCGACAGCCCCGGAAATTACTGACTCGTGATTCAAATTTAGCCAATGGCTGAGAGCTTTTGTGTTTCCCTCCTGCTGGTTGGTTGCAGATGATGTGTACACCTCTTTTTTTCTCATTCGTGCCCAAGTTATCAACGTGATTGCTTGAATTGTGAATTCATGGTTTTTTTTTCGTGTGTTTTTAATGACTATTCAAGCCCTATGATGTCACTCAAATGCCCTGCATCTTCTCTCGCTTCTGGTAAGGAGCCGAAGCACTTTATTTATTCAAATATTATCACAGTACAAAATTGAAGAGTTTGGGTTTTAAAACCGCATCAATAATTCACGGATTTTCAGGATCCGCGGGTGGGGGCGGAACGTAACCCCCATGAAGAACGGGGGCCTTCTGTATAGTAATTATCATGAATATTCTCGAGTTCATGCTCACCCTCCCAGCACTTCTCGGGTGTGGATGCTGAAGTCAGATGGTGGGGTAGTTTTTAGAGACACAAACCGATGGGGGAAAGGTGCCGGACGTGGAGGAGCATCATCTACAGTGTACAGAACAGGAGAAACTTATTTTATATACTCTGCAATCTGAGATGGTTATGAATATTAATAAGACAGTCGGAGTCTCTTCTGTTCCCAGAGACGGTATGAGTTATTTGATATCTCAAGCAGATTTAGGATGATATGAAAAGTGATTTAATTAAAAATAAATTGAACATGAAGTGTACGGACCATTCATTCATTTCTTAATCCTAATTATGGCTACAGGGAGGCTGGCGTCCTCTCAGCCGATTCTGGGCAAGGGCAAGGTACACCCTAAACAGCTCTCCAGGCCATCGCAGGGCCAGCATGCAACCGTTCACACTCAGAACAGACAATTATCCCATGTGTTTGGACTGTGGGAGGAAACTGGAGTACCCAGAAGAAACTCACAAAAGCACGAGGTGTACATGCAAACTCCACACAGAGACCATCTGAGCCTGGGAATCAAACCAACCACCTTCTTGCTGTGAGGCAGGTGTGATAACCACTGTGCCAGCTGCTCTATCAAACACAGCTAGAAGGTCCTGGGTTCGATTCCCGGGCTCAAGGCGTTTCTATGTGGAGTTTGCATGATCTCCCCGAGTTTGTGTGGGTTTCCTCCAGGTCCTCTGGTTCAAAGATTTGCACAGGAGGCTGACTGGCTGCTCCAAATCCCATGACTAGGTGTGAGCGTGAGGTGCGAGTTGTATGTGTGTTGCCCTACAATGGCCTGGAGAGCCGTTCAGCGTCTACCCCGCTCGCTCCCAGTCAGCTGAAATCGGCTCCTGACTCCCCGTAACCCTACTAGGATTCAGCGCTTGAGCAAAAGACTGAGTGATGCATCTAAAGATGTAAAGGAAAAACCGTGAGAGAATTCCTTCATTAGGAGCTGAAACTGGTTTAAAAGATAAACACTGAACAAAACTGGATGTGTTTGTGCACTGCAGGGACATTTTACCTGATGTAATACATAAGTGGAGGCATGACCACTGACACCTGATCTATTTCTCTCTGTTGGTTTCAGTGTTATATATATATATATATATATATATATATATATATATATATATATATATATATATATATACTATACTGTGATATAACAGGGTCTGAACAGCTGCAGGTCAGCCATGAGGTCGGGGATTATCCTGCTCTGGATACCACACATCCCTCAAAGTCACATTCAGAACCACATTTAGTATTAATGTGTCCATATCAGCAGTGACATCACCACCTTATTATCACATTAACTCCTACATTTCTTATTATAACTTTGTTATTTTATGCGGATTGTTTTTGATATTATACAAAGATGGCAGATTCAAAAATTTGCGAACGGATATTGATCCGAATGGCCCATGTTTCGTGCCTCCATTGTTCAGGCAGCAGCCCATAGCTGTGGCCCGAAAGTCATTGGTGACTGTCGTGTCGGTAACCCTCGAACCCGGTGGTGGACACCTACGGTGAAAGAGCGCCGTCCAGCTTATAAAGGAGGCCTATCAGGTCATATTGACTTGTAGGACTCCTGAGGCACCAGACAGGTACTGGCAAGTCAAACGTGCTGCAGCCCGAGCTGTTGCTGATGAGAAATCTCGGGCGTGGGAGGAATTTGATGAGGGCCTGGAAAGTGCCGATCGTTTGGCCTCGAAAAGGTTCCAGACCACCATCCAACGCCTCAGGAGGGGGGGGGCATTTCTTCACAAATATTCTTTACAGTGTAAGTGGGGAGCGACGCACTTCAACTGGGGATGTTGTCAGGAAGTGGAAGAGGATGAAGACCCTGGGGGTTTGGGTGGGGTCCGCACATCACTGGAGCTGAGGTCACTGAGGTAGTCAAAAAGCACCTCGGTGATTGGGCCCCCGGGGCTGGACGAGATCTGCACTGAATATCTCAGGGCTCTGGATGTTGTAGGACTGCCTTGGTTGCCATGTCTCTGCAACATCACATGATTCATGAGGGCCATACCGCTGGATTGGCAAACTGGGGTGGTAGTCCCCACCCCTTTTTAAAAGGGGGGACCGAAGGGAGTTTTCCAATTATCATAGAATCACACTCCTTGCCTACACAGGAAAGTCTATGCAGGGCAAATGGAGAGGAGGATTCGACCGATAGTTGAACCTCAGATTCAGGAGGAACAATGTGGGTTTTGTCCTGGCTGCGACACTCTCGATCAACTCTATACATTCTATAGGATCTGGAGGGGGTGATGGGAGTTTGCCTAATCTGTCCACGTGTTTTGTGGATTTGGAGAAGGTTTTCGACCCTGTCCCTTGAGTTTTCTTGTGGGGTGTGCTCTGGGAGTATGGTGTTCCAGATCCGTTGCTCCAGGCCGTTTGGTTGCTGTACCACTGGACCCAGAGTTTGATTCCCATTGGTAACAACACGTCAAATTAGTTTCCAGTGAGGGTTGGAGTCAGCCAGGGTTGTACTGTCAATGATTCTGTTCATTTATTTTTATGGACAGATGCAAAAGGTATGACCCGCCTTTACCCAGAGTTGGCTCTGGTAGGCTTCAGCATTCCTGTAATCCTACAAAAATGAAGCGTTTCAGCAAATGAATGAGTGAATTAGCCTAATGTGCATGTCTTCAGACTGCAGGAAGAAACCAGAGGACTCAGAGGAAACCCAGACAAACATGGGGAGAACAAACTGGCAAGATGACATTCCAAAACCCACATGCCAGGTTAGTATAAACCTCCTGCGTTTATGAGCCACATTACTGTTGAGAGGAACCTGTTGGATTTTAATTACGTGCTGATTAAGTCACAAGGTTGTGCTGTAGATTTTGACCTTATGATTCTGGTTCTGTTTTGATTTGTTACCGATCACTTTGAAGCAGGTTTTCGGAGACGTTTTATTCTGACTTGTGACCCTCTCAGGTGCTAGATTTAGTTTGATCTGTATTCCTCCAGTTTTCTGTGGTCTGACGCAGGTCACCCCTGCCGATCTATTATCGAAGCTCTCAGATAGTGACGCGGTGGCACACTCAGCCTTTCTCCGAGGAGCTTGAACACTAGGAAAGAGATGAATGAAATAAAAGTGAGGTACAAAACAAAATGCTGGATTCACTGTTACTTGACCATGTTACCTTTGGAATGAGTCGGGACAGCCGTAGACATGTTTGAGGAAGGAAGCTGCCGCCGATGGTGATGATTTTGGGTGTGATAATGTAGAAAATTTACTTGCTAGCATTTTTATTGATGATGCATTTGTTGAAGGCTTATCTACAGTTTGTGGTGTTGGTACAGGAACATCGGTGCTCATGACCATTGGAAGTTTATAGCTTGGTGTGGTTTCCTCGACCCCTGTGGATTCTGGTTTAAACATGGAGGCGGGAGGAAGTTCAACTGATACCATCTTAGGAAGCAATTCATCTCTTTTCTGTACTGGTTTGGTGAAAGAGCCATTTGACTGGGATAATGTGACGTCTACTGTCTCCAACACAGGTGAGCGTTGGGAGGATTTATACGAAGCCTTTCCTGTATCTTCTGACATTACAACAGAAACTCCCAAACTTGAATTTTGAAGACTATGGTCTGATGATCTGGTTGCAGGTTCCTCTGTTACATTAAGCCTCTGAAGATTACTGGACATGGAAATAATGCCAGTTGGAGATGCGGTTCCAACTGGAGAAGTCCATGAACCTGGGGTCTTCTGATTTGATGGTAGTGTTTTAGAACCTGTCTCTGACGTTTGCAGAGTTGATGTAATAGGTGAAGACCCTGTTGCTTTTTTAATGGGAGCGGCAGGCTGCGTGATCCTCGGTGTTAGGTTTTCTGCTGTTGTGGAACCTTTTGTAGCAGGAACCTTTTGTGACAGAGTGCTCATCTTTAGTAAGGGTGTAATTTTGACTGGTTTTGGTGAAGACATATGTATCTTTGTTTTTGATGTAGTGATGTCTGGTGGTGTTTGAGGACTAATCATTTCTGGTGGTGGAATATTTATCTTTGATGTAAGTGTATAATTGTTGTTTAGAGGCATAGTCATCTTCGAGACGACTGCTGCTGCTGCTGCTGCTGCTGCTGCTGAAGGATGAACCGCTCCAGTTGATTTGGAACTATTCTGGCTGAACTGTGGTTTGATTTCATTATTCCTGGCTGCATTTGGTGTTTTACTCCCAGGCAGTGATGCTGCCCAGTGTGAGGCCACTTTCAATAGACCTTTGTTGAGGTGTTTGTGTGACTGCGGATCATGACCAGCTTTTTTCTCAGCATCATCACATCCGAGTGCCGTTCCTTTTCCTCTGAGCCTCTCATCTTGGGTGTCTTCAATCAGAACGTCTCAACAGAGAAACAAAGAACAATAGGCATCTAATATTCACAACATGTGGCATCTCATTTTTCTACCAGTCTTGCTCTCTCACTATTAGCTAGCTGTCTGTCATTTTGCTGTTTATATTCCTGACTTATGTGTTCTGGCTGGCAACAGATAAGCACGCCAGTCAGTAAATCAATCCGACAGCATCACATTAGAACAGATCACTCTTTATTTGGCTCTGTGCCAACTTTCCAAGTTAATGTGGTTCTAACAGGTGTTCGGAGACTAAGCAAGTACCTCCCTGACTTTTCCCACAGGGTGCGTTAAACGTATGCTGGATTATCTTCTGATCTTGAAGTTTCTCCAGCTGCACATAGACTTCATCCTGGAGATAAATGGATACGTGCACAACCAATACACACGGCATCTGAAAACATCTTATGCATGCAATCAATCTTATGAAAACTCATTTCAAATGAAACAGTATGATTTAGCAGCTCAAAATGATTGCATTACAGATTTTAAATCTAAAGACTGGAAGTATCCTGGCGATGCCAAAGTGTAACAAATGTCTTCTTACCACCGACGTGCGAACAGGCAAAGATTTCCTTCTTTGCAGAGCCGTGAAGGGTACAGACATTTTGTCAGTGGTCTTCTCTTCTAGACCTTTAATTTATAAGTGACATGTGCAAATATGCAGATTAGTATCATATTTATAACCAATTAAATAATATCAAGTTCATGGTTACTTATTTTAACAATCCCAAATCCCAAAACCTCATTCTGCACACATTACAAAGGCAGAAGAAGAGGGAGGAGTACAAAGGGTGCGGGACTGGTCTGCCTGCACCTCCAACCTTCCACAATACAGTACAGCATGTGTGGTGAATCTGGAACCCCAAAAAAAAAAAAAAAAAGTGACCTGGTCGTTGCACTTTAGAAACAGTCTGCAGGAAGATCGACACTTTTTGGCAGAATGAATGGCAACGTTACAAAGCGGTGAATACCTCATTTCAGAGTGAGTTTTATCCCAACGTGAAATTCATGATGTGAAACATGACGTGATGGAATGCAGGTCAGATATTAGTTGCACATCATTGATCTCAACATACCATCGAAACCTTTTCTGGTTTTTACGGTTACAGAATATTTTTCTAATAAAACAAAACTCACAATAGACTGTATATGTCCACAAAAAGCTCTTGGAATCATTATACAGTGGTATCTTGACTTACAAGTGTCTTTTATAATGAATTTTCTATGATACGAGCTTCGATCCACCAAAAATCTGCCCCATCCAACAAGAAAAATTTTGATTTACGAGCTCTGCTGGGGAAAAGGCTTATTCTTCCACACTCCAAGAATGCCTTGTGCAGTGCTTCTCAATTATTTTCTGTGATGCCCCCTATAGGAAGAAAAAAACATTTCACCCCCCCACATGACTAGAAATAGTGTTTACTGCACTTCATATCACATTGTTTGTTCAGTGCTTTTCCCTACACCATAGGGAACACAGTGAGAGCGCCACTGCCACCTACTGGAGAGGATGCAAAATTACACTTAATTCTAGTACGGTATGGCAAAAAAGAATGTTCCCCAGGGTCATACATGTCCCCCCTTGCATCACACCGTACCTCCCTTGGGAGGCAGACCCCACTATTTGAAAAGTATCGGCCTTGTGGGAGCTTTTCCTCACTGGCATTCGTAGCGTGTACATGCACAAAACTTTCCTTCTCCTGTTACGGACCACCTCATGCCTGCCCATGTGACATCTTCACGGCAGTGGTTGACTGGAAGGGTTAATTGACTTGTTTATTCTTGTTTTATTATTATTATTCATGATTAATGTTAATGTACATTATTATTATTATGAAATATTTATTGTTTTTACATGTTTATCTTTAATATATTAGTTGAAATATACATGTTTGGTGCAGGTTATACGAGTTTTGAAGGGGGTTGGAGCGGATTAATTGGTTTTCTATTATTCTGATGGTAATTTTTGTTTTATCTAACCAACATTTTGACTCGACCTCAGAACAGATTAATTTCGTAAGTCAAGGTACCGCCGTGTCAGTAAACCTACCATGCGTCAGCTCCTCCAACGCATTCCTCATCTCCATGACTTTATTCTCCAGCTTCTCCAGGAGCTTGGCTTGAGCAGACAGCTGGTTTGCTGTAGCTTCTTGTTGCCTGCTGTGTTGGGTGCACATTCCACACATCGGACAACTTCCCTCAGAATGTCGTGCTAAAAGCTGGTCTAGTTTATGGTGCAGGTCATCCACCTTGACCTCCACGGCGACGGGATCATGGGCAGAAGCTGGCCATTTTATAGACTGCATGCTCACAAAACATCGGACCAAGTTGGCAGCAGAAGGAGTCCACAAGCTGCACTGTTCATGCAGCAACTTTTGAACTTGAAACACAGAGCAGGATTTAATTGGTGTCACTACGAAGGTATTGACTGTAACCTTTTGACCTTCAGCTTTAAATGAATAAAGAACACATTTGCTGAATATACTCAATGTTTTCAGGTTGTTTTTTTTTGTGTACAATGACAAGAAACTTTGAGAAAAAATGATCAGGAATAAATAAATTAAAAGACATAACTCAAACAGAGCGCCATCTCAGACAAATCTCCAAGCATAAGAATCAGCATCTCACCACCCACCTACCGACAAGAGCTTCTAGTTGAAGAGCACGTCTTCAGGGAGCGAGCGTGAACTCAGGAAGAATGGCTGTCCGATTCCACCCAAAATCTGCCAATGTGATGACTTCTCATACTCTTCCTTTATCTGAGCCACCACACCAGAAATAGCCAGGCCAGGCAGGGGACACGGCTGGAGGGGAGTTTTGAATAGTGACTGATAAATAAGGTATGTAAGGCTGGGCACATTCAGCAGGGGGGGGCGGGCGCGACGACAATGACGACAACGACGACACACATAGAGCTTCTGAACTCAGATTTATGTTCACACAGATACAGAATAATAATCATCAGACCAGCTCGTCATCCACACGATGTCTACACTTAGCTGGCTACCAAAAATAAACACTGTTGATGAGTAAAGTTTAAAATATTAAAGAACTTTTGAAAAAAATAATACTGATTTTATTACAGATTCCTGCTGGAGTGGGACGTGTTAGGTAGACCATGAACAGTCAACACTCACTTCTCAAATGTGAAGCAGGAAAAAATGGATAATGAGCAAGTGTAAGGCTTGAGGGACTCTGAAAGGGGCCACAGTGTGATGGATCGACTGGTCTTGCTCCTGGTATACACTGGCAAGTGCCCTGCAGAGGTGGTCCGAGGAACGACGTCCAGTGGCCTGGCAAGTGTCATCGGTGACTCAGACTCAATAATACAGATGGGAAGAGAAGAGCACGTCTGGTCTGATCACACCAAAGAGCGACTGCAGCACAAACGGCTGGATCCGATGGAACGCAGTGCATCGCAGCTCGCTGTGCATCCAGCCGCAGATCATCGAGAGATATTGCTATGGCTGATCAATGTGTATACACTGACTCAATGCCATTTCCACTACATCTCTTTGGCTCTTGTCCAGTATGTAACCCACCTGGAGGAGGTTGAGATGGGTACCAGCCTCCTTGTGACCCTAATCAGGATTAAGCCATTCCAAAAAAAAAAAAAAAAAAAGCAGCACCACTACTGCAGAAATGCTACACTAGAGATTTAATAAGCTAAAAATGACTGTGGAAGCTGAGAAGCCAATAATAATAAAAAGGATAATCAAATATATTGAGATAAAGTTACCTTTATGAACATGATCCCAGTCTGAGGGAGAAAACCCCCCCCCACCCACACACCCACACACCCACACACACACACATTTCTTAAATTAAGTGGAGTACAAGTTGACATTTGACACTCGTATCCAGACTGACCGAGTACATCTTTTCTACAATCAAAGGTTCCTCAGAGCACCAAAAAGCAAGTGGTGGAACTGGGGTTTGAACCTTGACCTTCTAAGATAAGATAACCTTTTTTATCCCGGAGGAAATTTTTTTGTTACGTCGTATTATTACGACGTGCATTGTCGACAAGCAGCGCCACCTAGGCTGTTCAAGGAGTCAAGTTACTGTACAAACAGAAAAGAGGGCTCATATCAACAACACACAAACTGCTATAAAATAAACACATAAAAACTCGATATCTAAAAAGGACCTCACACAGACCCAGTAAACAATATAATCATAATAAATAATAATAATAAATAAATAAATAAATCAGTAGATCACTGCAATAAATGAAATTGCACTAAATTATATTTATATTGCACTATGCCCATTATTTTGTTTGGAAAAAAATGAACAGTTCTCTGGGTAAACAAAATGGCTGCAACCTCAAAGTTAGATGTTCCAGATTCTCAGAGCAAGGTTTAGAGATAATCTACAGTCAGTAGACCAGGTTTATTTAACGAGAATCTGCCGTTTTACTACCGCGGGCCTTGTTGCTATACGCTGCGCTCCGGTCCTCCCTGAAGGCCGTGTAGCCGGCTGGTGTAGTCGCCTCGTCGGGTGTATTCTCCTCGAGCCATGTTTCACAGAAACACAGCATGGAGCAGTCCTGTAGATCCCTCTGTGCTGCAATCCGAGCATGAAAGCTCGTCCATCCTGTTTCGCAGAGACTGAACATTTTCAAGCAGTGTGACCGGGAGGGCTAACTTTCTACTGCTAACCAAGCGCCGGAGTCGTTGTTCAGCCCCTCCTCGCCTGCTGCGTCTCCGCCTGGGCTTATTGTTATCCAGGGTGCGGTTAGCATTGCGCTGCCGTAGCATATTAGCTCAAGATAGGAGTTCCAATGTTCAAAAGGACTGCGCTCACATAGATGTAGCAGGGTCACACGGTCATAGATGAGCATAGTGCAAAAAACAAAAACAACAACATAGAAAACAAATTAAAACAAACAAAGAAACAATTTGACTCGGAGAACTCCACAACATCGCCTTCTAGGGAGTGATTTTCTGATTATTAATCCAAAACCTTAACCCCTGACACACCATTTTGATACTCAAAACACAAACAAACAAAAAAATTATATATATATATATATATATATATATATATATATACATACATACATACACACACACATTCAACACGGTACTAGAGAGTGAGCAGATGCCGGAGGAGTGGAGGAGAAGTGTGCTGGTGCCCATTTTTAAGAACAAGGGAGACGTGCAGAGTTGCAGCAACTACAGAGGGATAAAGTTGATGAGCCATACGATGAAGTTATGGGAAAGAATAGTGGAAGCTAGACTAAGGGCAGAGGTCAGCATTTGTGAACAACAGTTTGGTTTCATGCCAAGAAAGAGCACCACAGATGCAATGTTTGCCTTGAGGATGTTAATAGAGAAGTACAGAGAAGGTCAGAGGGAGCTACATTGTGCCTTTGTGGATCTGGAAAAAGCATATGACAGGGTGCCAAGAGAAGAACTGTGGTATTGCATGAGGAAGTCTGGAGTGGCAGAGAAGTATGTTAGAGTGGTGCAGGACATGTATGAGAGATGTAAGACAGTGGTGAGGTGTGCTGTCGGTGTGACCGGCAATTCAAGGTGGAGGTGGGACTGCATCAAGGGTCAGCTCTGAGCCCCTTCTCGTTTGCTATGGTGATGGACAGGCTGACAGACGAGGTGAGACAAGAATCTCCATGGACTATGATGTTTGCAGATGACATCGTGATCTGTAGTGAGAGCAGAGAACAAGTGCAGGAAAATCTCGAGAGGTGGAGGTATGCCCTGGAAAGGAGAGGAATGAAGGTTAGCCTCAGAAAATCAGAATACATGTGTGTGAATGAGAAGGACCCAGGAGGAACGGTGATGTTACAGGGAGCAGAGATAACGAAGGTGGAGGATTTTAAGTACTTAGGCTCAACAATCCAGAGCAATGGAGAGTGTGGAAAAGAGGTGAAGAAGCGTGTGCAGGCAGGCTGGAATGGTTGGAGAAAAGTATCCGGTGTGATGTGCGATAGGAGAGTGTCAGCAAGAATGAAGGGAAAAGTGTACAAGACGGTGGTGAGGCCAGCGATGTTGTATGGCTTAGAAACAGTGGCGCTGAGGAAAAGGCAGGAGGCAGAGCTGGAGGTAGTGGAGATGAAAATGTTGAGGTTCTCCCTGGGAGTAACGAGGATGGATAGGATCAGAAATGAGTATATCAGAGGGACAGCCCACGTAAGATGTTTTGGAGACAAAGTCAGAGAGGCTAGATTGAGATGGTTTGGACATGTACAGAGGAGGGATAGTGAGTATATTGGCAGTAGGATGCTGAGGTTGGAACTACCAGGCAGAAGGCCTCGAGGAAGACCGAAGAAGAGATTTATGGATGTGGTGAAGGAAGACATGAAGGTTGTTGGAGTCAGAAAAGAAGATGCGGAGGACAGGGTGAGGTGGAGGCGGATGATTTGCTGTGGCGACCCCTGAAGGGAGCAGCCGAAAGTAAAAGAAGAAGTAAAAGAAGATACATACACACACAGTCGGCCCCCTACTTATGAAACCCCCTGGGTATGAAAACTCTGGGTTACGAAAAACATTTTCTTAAGTTTTCATCCTCTGTATACAAAAACAACCTTCTCTTACAAAAAGCACCAAACACGCCATTCAAAATTTCCCATGATGCACGAGTTACTCTCTCATTGGCTGTCTCCCAATATCCCGCCCCACTGGCCTCCCATTGGCCAGGAGGCAGCTGAACGGTACCCATACTTCCTGTACCCATACTTCCTGTTTGTCACACACGCGAAGGAGAGTTGAACAGGACTGTTGGCTTGTTTTGAGATCATCGCAGCATTATATATCATGATCGCCGAAACCCCTCTACAATCAGGTCGATATTGAATACAGTGACGGAGGTGATTATTTCGGAACGATATTGAAACAGGAGCATGAGCAGAGTGCTCCATGGAACAAGCCCGCCGATCTCGCAAGGAAGCAAGTTAATATTAAATCAGCCCCTCTATTCTTTCAAACAGGTACTGTAATTCCACTTAAGATACAACAGCCCGTCCATTTAAACATTTAAATAGAATTGTTCCGTCAGCTGCACGTTGCGAGTGAGCGGAGCCCGCATTCGGCAAAACACACCATAGAGACAGCGTTTTGTGTGTGTGTGTGTGTGTGTGTGTGTGTGCATTGTGAGAGAGAGAGAGAGAGACTGTGTTCAGAGTCAGTCAGAGATGAAAGGAGGCTTAACTCTCTTTCAAGAGAGCACATTACAGCTTTTTCATTTTTTAAGTTGTTTAAGTCAGTAAATGTTTAATAAATATGGCGTGCTCTGCCGAATATGAGTAAAATGTGGCTCATCTCAACCTCCGATCCCTCAAGGAATCAAGTTTGGACCTCCGATCTGTCAAGCAGAGAATGTGCTTTGAATTCCCCCGTCTTAAAACGCTCAGACGTCCTGCGTGTGGTCAGAGCCCGCATTCAGCAGAGCGTGCCACAATACACATCGAATGTGCATTGTGTGTGTGAGAGAAAGACAGAGTTGTGTGGTTGTGTGTGTGTTTTAATAAAAAATGTTTAATAATGGTTTAATCAATAAATATACTAATAAAATGTTTAAATGGTTTAATAAAGAATTTTCTTTTACTTTTAACACATATTTCATACAAAATTGGTGTACTTTATCATTTTTAAAGGCTTTATGGGGTAGTCTTGGGAGCCTTGGAACGAATCAGGCGTTTTACATGTAAAATCAGGCATGTGATTTAACAAATCACCAAAATATCTGAAAATCAGCCAGGGGTCTGGGGGACACTGAAAGAGCTCTAGAAAGTTTAATTTCTAATCTCCATATGCATACTGTACCTCAACTTGTGGGTTTATCATGTGGGATTCCAACACTAATAAAAGTGTCACAGTCACAAATCAAATATTCACTCTTATAGATATGTCCTGCCTCACAACACTATTATCAACAGTCATCGTCTTTAAACACAATCTGGAAAAAAACTATACACATGACATGCTATACATGACAATTTTTTTTGAACTAGTGTTTCTTTGTCTTTAGTGCTTTAGCATGGTACGTACTTGTTTCCTTTTGTGCAGCCTGAACTGTCCTTCTGGAGGCTGCCTGAGAAAGTTTGTTGTCCTTCTTCAGGCTGGGGCATTTCAGTCGAGGCTCAGATTCATGGTTTTCCATTTCCAATATTAATGAGCTACTTACACGAGCACACACTCCCGCTGCGGTAAATGCCTATTTACATCAGTTAATTACGAAAAACTGGCGAGTTATTGCGGCGATAATTTATTTATTCTAACAGCAGAAAAATGGTTCGGTGACCATAGAGTCGGCTCATTTGATTCAGTTCATGGAATAAACACACCCCTAAAACATGCATGCATTCACAATAATTTGAAAAATATATTTGGAAACTCGACAACAAAACTCTCAAACATACCTCAAAATTAACTACTCGATCGGCGACAGGTACTGGTTGTTTCACTGGCTCTTTTCTTTCACGAAAGTTTCTGGTCGAACGGCAAACAAAGGGTTAAGTCTGTAGGGTTCTGGAATCTTCGCTTGAACACCAAATGTTCCTGCAATTGAATGCTACGGTTCCCTTTTCCATCCATTCCCACCTAAACTTGTTTTTCATGACTTTGTCCATTTCTTTGATTCGAGCAGAATATTTTCTCTGGATCACCGACATGCTTTCGATAGCTGAACAGATCGGAAGTGGCACGAATGTCTACGTACATGTTTCAACATCGGTGATAGAAAGCCATCAGCAGTAACGTTTCAAGAGAGGTCATTTTATGCAAAACTCAGAACGAAATAAAAGCAGAAAAGGTCATTTTGACATATCTGGCGTGGGAGGAAAAAAAATATATATAATTTTTTTTTTTTTTTTTTTTTTTTTTAAACTGGGCCAATGAGAAAAAAAAAATCGGAATTCTGTGAATTCGCAGAAGAATCACATGCCTGTAAAATGCGCCTCTACTTACAAAACCTCAGCGTTATGAAAAAGGTGCTGGGACGGATAATTTTGTAAGTAGGGGGCCGACTGTATATGGTTCTTAAATAGAGGGTCGTGACCCCCCTGGGGGGGGGGGGGGGGGGGAGTGTGTGACCCCAGGGAACATACTTTTTTTTTTTTTTTGCTGTATTAGGATAAAGTGTAATTCTACATCCACTACAGCCGGTGGCAGTGGCTTCCTCACCGTCAGTGTGTGCCCAGAGGTAAAAGAAGAAGTGAAGTCAATGGCGTGATGAGAAGGTCTCCTGGAAGTTAAGTTGAGGAGGTATGATGAAGCGGATGTAGCATTTGGCTTCACTCTGCTGCAATGAGAAACGAGGAAAGACCGCTGTGTTTACCATGTCTGAAAACGTTGGCAGTGGGCAGCATGAAGCCAAATAAATTCAGGCGTCACTTAAAGACATCACACCCTGACCACGTGATGAGCCGCGCCATTTTTTTTTTTTCCAGCGAAAATGTGCCGAGTATTTCCAATAAGCATCCTGCTTTGTGAATGCTACTCCAGCAAACTGGCGAGCGCTGTGAGCATCAAATAAGGTGGCGTTCCAAACTACTCAGTGTTTAAAACCCCACAGCAGAGCAGAGGAACTGATCCTACCTGCAGCACACACTGTCTCAGCCATGCTGGATGACGTCACTACTGCAAAAATAAGTCCAGGTAGGTCCCAGTTCAGCATTGAGCAGGAGCTGAGAGTTCAGTATCGCGCTTTAAACCCGGCTTCGAAAAGCTGTGCACTGCAAAATGTGCTCATTATAGCCATTAACCTGGACTTCATCATTTTGACAATAATAAATAATTATTTTATTCATTTTTGTTTTGTAGGTTAAAGTGTTTTATTATATATTGTGCTCCTGAGTTAATATTGCTGATCAATTTGAATTTATTGATTTTTCAGTATAAAATGGTTCAAATTGTTAGTCAAAAAATGTTGACAGTTTAAAGGGTAAAGGAAACGCTGACTAAATAAGTTGTCGGTAGCTTAAATATAATTTATTGAAGCGATTGTGGTTTAAAATTTTATATCAAACCATTGCACACACCGCGGTTTTGTTTTATGTGCTTGTCGTACAAGTTATCGACCCGAAAGCCGCCATTGCTAAGTGCCCGCCTACACAAAGTTACTGTGAAGTCACTGGGTTGGTAAAAAGTACCACATGAAATAGTGCATGCATATCATATAAACAACATGGAATCTTACGCCAACAAAACACAGTTTTTCAGCAGATGATTATTTTTCGGAAGATGAAGGCGATATGGGGGAGAGGAAATGCCTGCTAATCCACAGGCACATGTGATGCGCCCCATCGAATGTAGTGTCACAACGGACACTGGAGCTGTTGAGACAAAACGCGGTTTATCTGGACTTCCAATCTGTCAAGTAAGTAAGTGCGCTTTGAATACTTGTTTAGTACTCAACATACACTTTCTTACTTGAAAGATCGGAAGTCCGGATAAGCCGCGTTTTCTCTCAAAAGCTCCGGTGGAGTGCGTCACATGCTTTCGAGCCTATCCGATGGAATATCGCCAACGTTAGTCCAAGAACCCCAGTTGAATCGGACGCCGAGAGCGAGAATAGAGATATTGACAGTGGTCACAATATTAACAGTGATCACGGACATGCCGGTGAACATGACCGGATCGGTAATTTTGTGTGTACTTGTGACAATTATACTACATTACCACAAATGCCTCGCTGCCAGAACGCCACACTTGACCATCTCTTGTGAGCTGAGGGGCAGCTGACCTGGATAACAAACCACAGACTGTTTCCTATGCGGTGCCTTGAAAGGGATATTTTAGAGGTGGCCACATGGTCTCCATGAGAGATGTCAGTACTGAAACCCTTGAACGACCCAAAATAGTTGGTAGGTTTACAGATCAAGTCAGAACTGTTATCATGTTATTATCTATAGTTGTCATGTTGTCTAATACTCCATCCCCCTCTGTGTGTTCAGCCTGGAGAGCTCGTTTTTCCGCCCTTCGCTTACGTGCCGATACTGTATTACTTTGCAGTGCGCTTGGTCTGTCTGTGCTTGTAATATTGTATGCAGAAAACTCGAATACGGTCGGAACTGATCCTGGTTTCAACAATGTGGTTTTGGACCACACCATGGGACCAGTTCATTGGATTTGTATGCGTGTACATAATCTTCTGTCCTGAAGTGGGCACTGCAAATGCGTGCGCTTTCATTCACCGGTGGGTCGGCACGTTTCCATGCACTGAGCCAGGCTTTCAATAGCTTACTGTTGCTTAAAGGCAGCCGGTGAAAGTGCACGCCTTTACGTTTATAATAACGGTTTGTACAGCAACGACCGCTACTTAAGGGCTTTTTACTTTTATGCACTGATGCGTTGCTAGCCATTGTGATATTGACAAGTTCACGACCACCAAGCCAGTGACGTCACAGGAAACAGCCGGGGACCAATGGCGGCTTACATGGTCTCGCACCACAAATTTCAAATTGGATTTACATTATCATCAGGGCGATTTTCAAATGATCAGCTGCAAAAACGTGATATTGAGGACCAAATGAAGCGAGACAATGTTACATTGCGATGTGCTTCATTTTCCCTTTAAATAAGGATACTGTTTTCCTTTCAGGCAAATTGATGCACTTTAAATCTTTTTGTTTAAAGACTAAAATATGAATAAATTTATTCTTTGTTGGAAGTTGAGCTATATTTCTTCCTGTTTTTGAATTCCATAATAATAAGGATTTATTATGTTAATAAGTGTTGCGCAGAGGATTACTTATAATTTTTAGACAAATAACACTTTATATTGGGGAGGGGCGCGAAATGTTTTCCTCTTCCTAAAGGGGACGCGAGAATTGAGAAGCACTGATATACACACAGTATTTTATATATATATATATACACATACACACACACACACACACACACACACAGGGAAGGTAACCCGCGATGGATTAGCGTCCCATCCAGAAGGAGTTGTACTCCTGGTCACATCAGCACTACGAAAAGCGGGGATAAGCACCGGCCTTGATGAGCCACTAGGCGTGGGTGTAAAAAGCCCAACTGATACCCCTCTGACTTGAACACACAGCTGACCCCCCCCCCCCAAAAAAAAGCTAAATATAGAAAACAAATTTAAAAACACTCCACGCCAGTTAAACAAACTGACTTTATTACATTAGAAAAAAAGAAAAACAGATGAGATTGAAGGTAAATGAATCACAAAACAACTACACAATGTAATGCAAACAAACATGTATGTATGCTGGGCGGAAGGGGGAGGGGCGTGGTACTCAGCACGTAGAAAGCGGTTAAAACTAACAAAAACAGTTTTCTTTAGGGGGCAGGGGTTAATTTATGTAGATTATCCTCAGTCACTACAAACGAAAACGATCTGAGAAGTTTGGTGACTGGGGCACCGTGAGTGAGACCCCACTGTGCTTTAACTCAACTGCTTTGTAACGTCTGATTGGTTGAGCTTTATGCACCTGTGGAGGGAAAAAAAAAAAGAGCAGAGTTGTTTTAGTCCCACAGACTCCAGCATCACACTCGTCTTCACTCAGTGTTTACAAACACGGCATCTCGTCATGCTGCATTCTGATTGGTTACTGAAGATAGACTATCCAAGATATCCACCCAAACACAAATTTATGCCTTTGACAAATACCTGTTCTTGGCGTAATCTGGCAATTTCCTCCTTCTCGCTCTCTTCTTGCTCGCGGGCTCGCCGCGCATCCATCTGTGCCTTCAGCATCTCCTTCTCCTTCAGCGCCTGTTCGAACTCCAGCCGCTCTTTGGCCCGACGCTCTGTCGACAGCTGGAAACCTTCAGCAACTACAGAGCGGGTAGTATCAGCTTGAGAAAACCCCCCCAAAAAATAAAATAAAAAGATCAAAGTAGAGGGAAGGGAGGAAGACCAGTAGAGACAGAATTTAAGACAGAGGGAGTGGAAATAGGAAGTGAAGAAAGAAAGAAAGGTGGCCAGTTAGCGGGGCTAAAATCTTTACACGATCCACAGACAAAACCACAGTGAAGCAGAACCAGCAGTGAGGAGACCCCTGTGCCGGTGCAACCTACCCAGGACGGTACGGCTCTCCCTCTTGGGCACAAAAGGTTCTTTGTGCACGACCACGTTGGGTCTCGCCTTGAAGTACGCCGCTTCGGCCTGCTGCTTTAACTCCTCCTTCATCTACAGCAGGCATAAACAATAAAATTTATTCCCCCCACCACCACCCAGGTAGTTCCTCCATGTACGGACCTCACAAGCCTCCAGGTTTCCCTACATGGCCTGGAGTTCTGTTTCAAAACAAAGCCAGGACTTACGATTTCCTCCCAGCGAGCGCTCTTCACAGATCCACGCTCGTCCAGCATCAGCTTGAAAGGAGCAGGTTTGGTAGGTTCCTGGACTTTCTTCTCTGGGAGACTCACCTCATGGAAGTCTGGCAGAGGCCGAGCCTTGAACTTTGGCACCTGGAAAAGTATTTTTTTAAAGACATAAAAAACAAAACAAAACAAAAAAACAACAACAACAAAAAAAAAAAAAAGTTGAAGACTTTGACAGCATTTTATTCATTTATTTACAGGGGGGTGGGGGGGTGGACTCCTCACCTCTTCATTTCGTAGTTCTTCTAATTTTCTCTCTTTCTGTGCTCTCCGCTCTTGTTCACGCTGCTCAAAGGAGAAAGGACACATTTCGACATTGGTCTTCACTGCAGGTTTGGGCTGGAAAGGCAAATAATGGGGCACAGGAAGTGCCTTCAACGGAGCTGGAGCCTTCACCTACAAAGGGGTACACGATTGTCAAGTGCAGTCAAGAACACCCCTGATACCCCCCAAACAAAAAAGGGAAATCCACGAATAAGCCGACCTGTACCTCTTCTGCCTTGCATTCCAACCGTACGCGGTTTTTGAGTGCGAATGCAGGAGATTTTGGCACAGTTGGGTTCAGAACCTTCTTCTCTGGGACACCCTAAGAAAATTAAAATGTTAGGAAGCTCAGAATTCCCCCTCCACACACAAAAGTAACGAAGAACACAAAAAATAAATAAATTATAGTAAATCATTTGCATATTCAGTGGTAGACATGAAGTGCTTCTCACCACCACCTCCTCCAGGATACGGGTTGGTAACGGTCTGGAGTGGAACGTGTACTTCTCCTCCTCCTCCTCTATCTTTTTGGAGGCATGTCTTTCCTGCAGACGTTTCTCCAGCTCCAGATGGAATCCCTCTGGATGGGTCAGTTCTTTTGGAGTCGGTTTCTTTGGAGCCAGGGCTCCTTCAAGAATCTTACGATCGAGTTCTAGAGCTTTAAACTTAAACCTGAGGTAAACAAACAAACAAACAAAGGGCTACCTACCACCTACATTAACACTACCAAAATATACCAATTTCATCAGAATAAGTTGAGGGGGAGGAGCCACATACTGCTGAAGTTTTTCCACTTCCTCTGCCTCGATCTCGACAGTACTCTTCACTGTGGTGGGGCGGCTCCTCTGGCGGGTCATGAGCTGAGGAGTGTGAGGATGAGTGAGTTTTGGCTTCTCAGTCTTCATGGATGAAGGACCTGGGTCACAGGGGAGATGACAGTCACACTTCCAAGTATTTGCCTGGAGTAATGTATCTAAAGACTACACTAGATGATGCAGTACACTTCTGAAGATTATTTTTCCTAGAAGTATGCATTTCCAAAAATAAATAAACAAATAAATAAAAACAGCAGCATCCTTCATATAGTGCACGTAAAAGGCTCAGACACTGAAGCGGTAATCACTAATCTAACCAATAAGAGTCAGTGAGAACTCCAATTCAGACCCACCCTTTTCACGACTCTGACGGCTGCGTAGGTGATACCGGGTCGGCGTACGTTTCTGAAACTGTTCAATTTGCTCAGCCATAGGCATGTAGGCACTCTTTTCCTCGAGTTTCCTCTTGTGCCCAGTGGACAGATTGAAAGGTTTGGGGACTGTGGTGCCCTTGGGAGCCTTTAACTGGAAACAAAAGGGGGGGGGAGGAGACGACACACCATCAATGTCTGTGGTATACAACCTGCGATGGCCTGGGGACCTCTTCAGGGTGTACCTTGTCCTCACCCAGGGTTGGCTGGGATAGGCACCAGCCTCACCATGACTTTAATTAGGATTGTTCAGAAAATTAATAAATGGGCTAAAAATTAGCTCACTCCAGTCTACAGATTGTTTATTTAACCCAGTGCTTCTCAAATAGTGAGGCGAACAATGGCATGCTTTTCTGGAATAGTGTACGGGAATTAAGTGTAATTGCACCTCCATGCCACTCCACTAGTTGGCAGTGGTATGCTCATCGTCACGCTATGGTGTAGCAGTTTTTCGCATGAGCAAACGATATGAAGTGCAGTACAGTAAAGCAGCCCTCAAGAAACACGGAATCATTTCTAACAGGAACGAAGAGAGATGGAGATATAATAAATGAGTTTAAATAAGGATGTATTTTTTTAATTTCAGGCACTTAACATTGTTTTCTGTTGGAGATTAAAACATTTAAAGTTTTTCTTTATTGTTTGTTGAACTATATTTTTCTTTTTAATGTTAAGATTAAATGTTATGCAGAGCTATACTAATAAATTTTATAGACATTCATAGTCACTCAAGGGGTGATGGGTCATGAAATGTTTTCTTCCGGGGGGGGGCTGGGCACAGAAAATAATTGAGAAGCACTGATTTAACCTCAAATAGAAAGGGGAACAAAGGCGCCATGCATTTCATTTACATCATAACTCCATGCGTCCGACACGTACGCAAAATAAGGACCGAGCGTCCTGTCTGAGGCAGCTCGGAGATACTCACGGGTGAGGGGTGTCTACGCAGCTGTGAAGTGAAGTCACTCTCCTCATATGGAGCTTCAGAAACCTCCGCATGGCTTTTCACCCTGTTATCCGAGTGGAAGTGAAATTCTTTGGGAATGGTGGCAGACAGGACATGTTTCTTGGGAGGCTGACCTTGAAACAGAACGTTTGTCAGGATTCTGTTCCAATAGCTTCAGGTGGCACAGGGATTACTTTTTTTAAGTTATCTTTCCATACCAGCGACAGGTTCTATACTCACTTCCTGCTAATGCAGCTCGGTAACTGGCCTCGTTTCTCTTGCGCTGCTCAGCCACCTCCTTCTGCAGAGCCTCAATGCGCTCCAGCTCCTGCTGCTCTGTGCTCTTCTGCCTACGGGTTGGAAGTAGATTCGAGTCAACGACAGCAAAACATTTAACAAAAATCTGCATGACCAACTCAGCTCGACAGGAACACAACTACCACACACTGGTTAGCAGAGGAGGTAGATGCCGATGTGGCAGTGGAGAGCGTCTGCTGTTTGTTTTTCTGTCTGACGCTTCGTCTGGCCGCAAGACCACTGCAGTGAGCCTTCCTTGCACCCGCTGAGCTTCTGCATTCAAAAAAAAAAAGTAGTGTCCATACGGTAATATTTTACAAGAACAGTGGCAGAGAATATCAATACAGCAAGAGATCTGAATTACACCTCAAGTGCCGAGCAACGGCTCAGGGGACACAAACAGGGTACAGGATGTGTATGGAGTGGTTTAAAGGAATACCACAAGTGATCAAACCCTTTCATCACCACAGGTGCTTCCCTACAAGCCCTGAGCACAACCCCACACACTCAGTATTACCTTCGGCGTGGACGGATAAGTGCTCTCATGGTTGGAAGAATTCTGGAAACAGCATTAATCTTCAACTGATTAGAGAACACACTGCAAATTTTTATCTTGGTCCATGGCTTACCTTCTCTTCTTCACCACAGGTGGTGTAGGCGGAGCATGAGGTTGATCTCGGACCACAGGACGCTTCAATACTCTGAAGATTTAAAAATAAATAAAATTAAATTAAATTTTTACTGGGACCAAAACATAGCCTGAGAACCTGGATGGAGCATGAAGTACTGGGCCTTTTACCCCTTATGTTTTGCCCTTTGAAATAAAGTCATCCAGGCAGAGACAAACAAAGACAAAAATAACATGCTCACAAGCCACCATTTAATTTACTGAGAAATTTTTTTTTTTTACCACCTATATTTTCTCCCTAACTAAGATGTATCCAATTCCCACCCATCAGGTATTACCTTCCCTCTCACACGACGACCACCACCAACAACCAGGAAGGGGAAAAAGCATGTCCTCCCATCTTGAGATGCAATGTTGGCCACCTGGCTCTTTATTTGAGGGCGGTCTAACGCACTCTGAGGGAAAGCGCTATCCGCCCCTACAAATGAGCTCAAACACTCAGACCGGTGAGGAAAATACAGTGGAAAAAAAAAAGCAAAAATACAGTGATAGAGGCGATCATTTCAGAACGATATTGAAGCAGAAGGAGGCATGAAAACAGAGTGCTCCGTGGGACAAGACCTTTGATCTCACAAGGAAACAAGTTAATATTGAATCAGGACCTCTGATTTTTTTAAACAGATACTGTAATTCCGCTTTAAATACAACATCCCGTCCATTTGCATTCGGCAAAACACACCAGAGAGAGAGACAGTGTTGTGTGTGTATGTGCGTTAATAAAAATGTTTAATAAATAATTTTTACTTTCAACACAAAATTGTGTACTTTTATAATTTTTGCAGGGATCATGGGGTAGTCTTGGGAGCCTTGGAACGGATCACTTGTTTTACATGTAAAATGCACCTCGACTTCCGAAAATTCTAGAGCCTTTTTCGTAGCCTGGAGTGGATTAATTTCGTAAGTAGAGGGCCGACTGGACTTGAGAAAGGAACAGCATTGCTGTATCACATATGCATATTATGTTAGATGTTCCTACAGTGTTTTTAAAGCCATACAATAGATTACAGACGCTCCCCGACTTACGTTTTTTAATTGGTTCCGGACGGCCGAACGCAAATTGTTACAGTGACATATGAAGCTCATACTGTACTATACATCCATAAATACCATTACCGTATCTCAAAACACCCCTAAATCAATTATTAGAAACATAACATTGTAAAATAATATCAAATAATTTCAACATTAATTTCAAATAAGTCACTTATTTAGACCGAGTCATAAAAATTTTTATAAAAATATAAATAAAACACTGAACTGGGAAGAAGGAGGGGCACGTTCAGTCTGTCGTTTGTAAACAATGGACGCAGCGTCATTATGTCATATATTACCGTAGGTATGTCTAAACTCAAAATGACTTTTGGGGAAAAAAAAAAAAAAAAAAAAAAAAAAACACGCAAGTCGGGGAGCATCTGTATATGTATTTATTACAAAAATTCAATCATCTTCCCTTCTGAACTTTCAAGATGAAGGGACCACTCTTAAAATGTGTCTTTGAAAAAAAACAGTTTAGCTTCCATCTTCAACATTGACATTATGTACAAATCTCGTTCTTGTTTTACTTCTTAAGCTTAATCTTTGCGAGCGACAGGAGCTTGGCTGTTCTTTCCTTCTTTTGAGCTTTCCACTGTGCTTTCGCTTCCTATTCCTTCTGATGGTTGAACCTTGCTCTGTTTTGTCTGATCATCATCATCATCTTCCACTTAGTCCGGGGTCGGGTCGCGGGGGCAGCAACCTAAGCAAAGAGGTCCCTCTCCCTTGCCACTTCCTCCAACTCTCCCGGGGGGACACCGAAGCAGTCCCAGACAAGCCGAGAGACATAGTCCCTCCAGCATGTTCTAGGTCGACCCCGGGGTCGCTTCCCGGTTGGACATGCCAGAAACACCACGCCAGAGAGGCGTCCTGGGGGCATTCATTCTGACCAGATGCCCGAGCCACCTCAACTGGCCCCTCTCAATGCGGAGGAGCAGCGAATCTACTCCGAGCTCTCCCCGGATGGTGGAGCTTCTCACCTTATCTCTAAGGGAGAACTCCACCACCTGGCGAAGGAAGCTCATTTCAGCCGCTTGTATCCGTGATCTTGTTCTTTCGGTCATTACCCAAAGCGCGTGACCATACGTGAGGGTTGGAATGTAGATCGACTGGTAAATGGAGAGCTTTGCCTTGCGGCTCAGCTCCTTCACCACGACGGACCGGTACAGGCACCGCTTAAAAGCAGAGGCTGCAGCAATCCGTCTGTCGATCTCTCGCTCCATCCTTCCCTCACTCGTAAACAAAACCCCAAGATGCTTAAACTCCTCCACTTGGGGCAGGACCTCATTCCCAACCCGGAGGGTGCATTCCACCATTGTCCGACTGAGAACCATGGCCTCAGACTTGGACGTACTGATCTTCATCCCGGCTGCCTCGCACTCGGCTGCGAATCGCTCCAATGAGAGCTGGAGGTCCCGACTTGATGAAGCCAAAAGGACAACATCGTCGGCAAAAAGCAGAGACGATATCCGATGGCCACCAAACCAGAACCCCTCATCGCCTCGACTGCGCCTAGAAATTCTGTCCATAAAAATTATGAACAGTATCTGTGACAAAAGGACAGCCTTGGCGGACTCCAACTCCCACTGGAAACGAATCCGACCTGCTGTTACCAATACGGACCAAACTCTGGCTCCGGTGATACAGCGACCGAATAGCTCGTAGCAACGGGTCCGGAACGCCGTACTCTCGGAGCACGCCCCACAAGATCGTTCGAGGGACACGGTCGAAAGCCTTCTCCAAATCCACAAAGCACATGTGGACAGATTGGGCAAACTCCCATGCCCCCTCCAGAATCCTGTGGAGCGTATAGAGTTGGTCAAGAGTGCTACGGCCAGGACGAAAACCACATTGTTCCTCCTGAATCCGAGGTTCAACTATCGGTCGGATCCTCCTCTCCAGTACCCCTGCATAGACTTTCCCAGGTAGGCTGAGGAGTGTAATTCCCCGATAATTGGAACACACCCTTCGGTCCCCCCTTTTAAAAAGGGGTGGGGACTACCACCCCAGTTTGCCAATCCAGAGGTACAGCCCCTGATGACCCTGCGATGTTGCAGAGACGTGTCAACCAAGACAGTCCTACAACATCCAGAGCCCTGAGATATTCCGGGTGGATCTCGTCCAAGCCCGGAGCTCGACCACCGAGGAGCTTTTTGACAACCTCAGTGACCTTCACTCCAGTGATGGGCGGACCCTCACCCGAACCCCCAGAGTCTTCCTCTTCCACGGAGGGTGTGTTGGTGGGATTGAGGAGAGTTGCTTGTTAAAATATTTTTTATAAAATACAATCACTTATTATACAGGAGGAAGTGGTTGTCTAGTGGATAGGGCGCAGGCTCACTGATCCTAAGGTTGGGGGTTCGAGTCCCCACAAGGTTGTCACTGCGATTGCACCAGCCGGCTACACGGCCTTCATCCCCTGCGATCCCAAGCGCCGGAGTCGTCGTTCGGCCCCTTAGCCGAGGTGCGGCGAGCATTGAGCTACCATAGCAAATTAGCTCACGATAGGAGTTGTTGCGTGCCTAGTTGCCCGAAGCTGAAGCCGCTCGTAGCTGTAGTAGGGTTGACCGGTCATAGACGAGCATAGTGCAAAACATGAACAAACAACAACAAATTAAAACAAATAAAGAAACTATTTGACTCTGAGAACTCCGTGGCAGCGCCATCTTGGGAGACGTCACTCCAAGTTCAATGTAAAAGGACATGAAGTGTAATAAAGTTTATCCTTTTGGTATCGTTTGTTAAACATGATACTGAACAAAATCTCACCCAAGTTAATTCTTAGAATGTTTGTATGTAAAGTACAGTAGGCCTTTGACTATTCGCGGTTTTGCCCCCATGGTTTGAGTATTCGCTGACTGCCAAGCAACTGGCACGTGATTCAAATTCAGCCAATGGCTGTCCTCCTTTCTCCTGATTGGTTGAGCTGATGTCCCGCTCCTTTTTCCTCATTCATGCACAAGTTGTCAATGAGCCTCTTTTTTTGTGTGTGTTTTAATTACCAGTTAAGCTCCATGATACCACTCAAACGCTGTGTGTCTTCTCTGATTAAGCGATAGAAAAACAATGGATGTCTCTGAGGAAATAAGACTTTCTCCTGAGAAACGACGGTTTTCTCTGAACTGTAGTATTAAAATCTTTTTCAATTATTATTCCAGTAGAGTACGTAAGCGCATGTTTATGCGTGAGGTTTTGTTTTGGATAAACTTTATTACACTTCATGTCCTTTTACATTGAACTCGGAGTGACGTCTCCAAGATGGCGCTGCCCAGAGGGTGACATTGCGGAGTTCTCAGTCAAATTGTTTCTTTTAATTTGTTGTTTTGTTTGTTCATCTCTTGCACTCTACTCGCCTACGACCGTTCGACTGTACTACAGCTATAAGATCGGAGTATCTTTGGGTGTGTATAACCAAGCACGCTCAACTGGGCTTCTCGTTAGCCGGGGTGCGGCTAGCACTGAGCTAATATGCTATGGTAGCTCAATGCTAGCCGCACCCCAGCAAACAAGAAGCCCAGGCGGGAAGGGGCTCAACGACTACTCCGGCACTTGGGATCGCAGGGGATGAAGGCCGTGTCGCCGGCTGGTGCAATCGCTTCGTCGGGTGTACGCTCCTCGAGTCACGTTTCACAGAAACACAGCAGGTCCTCTGCTCGTCCATCTTGTTTCGCAGGGACTGAACATTTTCAAGCAGTATGACCGGAAGTGCTAACCAAGCGCCGGGGACTCTAAGAACTCTACCTGGGCTTCTTGTTAGCTGGGGTGCAGCTAGCATTGAGCTACCATAGCATATTAGACACTATGATCTTATAGCTGTAGTAGGGTTGACCGGTCATAGACGAGCATAGTGCAAAACATGAACAAACAAATAAAAAATTAAAACAAACAAAAACAATTTGACTAAGAGTCAAAAGTTTATCCTTTTGGTCTATAGAATATATATATATATATATATATATATATATATATAAATAAATAATTGTCTATAGAATGAGTTTAAGAAGCATATTTTAGTGCATGTAATAGATACACAGTATTTTACCTCCGGCTGCTCATTCACGCATGTAATATGATAAACATGGCTTCAATAACAGATAATGACAACGAAAGCAAAATATGCGAGTGTCGAAGGCAAAAGCGATGACACTATAATATTGTCAGACATTGTCAATCATCTGACAGGTGACCAGAGGGCAAGGTATCTGAGTAAAATAAAGCAGCTGGGGATTGCCGATCCATATCGAATGCTGTAGTCGATGTTTAGGAATGTGTTAGAATGCGACCATTCTTCCCTTCCTGCTTTTGCCTACTTGGATCTTTGTACATATCTTGTCCACGGCCCGTCTCCATTTACTGGCAAAGAGTTAAAAGCTTACAAATCAATGGAAGCTTACAAGTATTTTGTTGGCGGATTTGTAAGCTGTATATGCAACAATGGGAGTCAGGAAACGGGAAGAGAGACAGCCACCTCATAACCGCTAAGGTGCGTGTTCTATCCCCAAATAGAGCTACACAAACAAGCACTTATGCAATAATACATTACAATTATCACTGCTTATAATGGCTGTGTAAATTCACATATATAAAAAAAATATATATATATATACACACACACACACACACACACAGTAAAACCTCCGCTGACGAACGCTTAAGCTCACGAACTTTTCGCCTCAAGAACATTAAATTTGCGAGCATATACTCTCTGCTGACAAACTAGTTTTCGGCGGACGAATCAAACCACGCGGTCGAACAGCTCGAAAAGCTGACGCACGCTCATGGCGTCACAGTTCGTCACCCCCTTTCTTTGAGTGCGGAAGTGGTTTGTGTTTGCTAGACATTTTGGACCATATTGAGTGTACTTTTGCTATTATGGGACCGAAAAAGACCCCACCACAGGCGGAGATCATTGAAAAACACGAACGAGGTGTGCGTACTGGGACGCTGAGTCACACAAACGCAAAGTCTACCACCATCCTTAAGAACAAGGAAGCTATTAAGGGTGCGTGTGTGGCTAAGGGTGTTTCCAAACAGTAGGCGTTTCCAAACACTCCTTCCAAACAGTAAGTCCCTCCCTCTCTCCTCCTCCCACTCCATTCCATCAAGCCATCAACTACCATCACAAAGGTAAATAAAACCACTTTATTATACAGTACAGTTTATTTCTTTAATTACAATACAATAGCACATTTATTATACATAAAATAAGGTATATTTTTGTGTAATTTTAAGGCTTATTTAGTAGAAAATTATGTTTTATGGGGACCTGGGAACAGATTATTCTCATTTTAATGGTTTCTTATGGGAAATAAATGTTCGGAAGACGAACTTTTCGCCTCACACACACTTTCTGGGAACCAATTATGTTTGTGAGCAGAGGTATCACTGTGTGTGTGTGTGTGTGTGTGTGTATGTATATATATATATATATATATACACACACACACACACACACACACTAGTCCTTCTCAAAAAATTAGCATATTGTGATGTTCATTATTTTCTGTATTGTACTGATAAAAATTAAACTTCGATATATTTTAGATTCATTGCACACCATCTGAAATATTTCGGGTCTTTTATTGTTTTAATACTGATGATTTTGGCATACAGCTCATGAAAACCCAAAATTCCTATCTCAAAAAATGAGCATATCATGTTCAGGTAGTGTAAACGAGCTATTAACCTAATCATCTGAATCAACCAATTAACTCTAAACACCTGCAAAAGATTCCTGAGGCTTTTAAAAACTCCCAGCCTGCTTCATTACTCAAAACCACAATCATGGGTAAGACTGCCGACCCGACTGCTGTCCAGAAGGACATCACTGACACCCTCAAGCAAGAGGGTAAGACACAGAAAGAAATCTCTGAGCGAATAGGCTGTTCCCAGAGTGCTCCATCAAGCCACCTCAGTGGGACGTCTGTGGGAAGGAAAAAGTGTGGCAGAAAACGCTGCACAACCAGAAGAGGTGACCGGACCCTGAGGAAGATTGTGGAGAAGGGCCGATTCCAAACCTTGGGGGACCTGTGGAAGCAGTGTTGGTCCAATGTGTTTTATCAAGGGCAGGGTCAATGCAGCTAGTTATCAGGAGATTTTGGAGCACTTCATGCTTCCATCTGCCGAAAAGCTTTATGGAGATGAAGATTTACATTTTTCAGCACGACCTGGCACCTGCTCACAGTGCCAAAACCACTGCTAAATGGTTTACTGACCATGGTATTACTGTGCTCAATTGGCCTGCCAACTCTCCTGACCTGAAGCCCATAGAGAATCTGTGGGATATTGTGAAGAGAAAGTTGAGAGACACCAGACCCAACACTGTGGATGAGCTTAAGGCCGCTATCGAAGCATCCTGGGCCTCCGTAACACCTCAGCAGTGCCACAGGCTGATTGGCTCCATGCCACGCCGCATTGAAGCAGTCATTTCTGCAAAAGGATTCCCCACCAAGTATTGAGATGCAGACCACTATTACTTATTTTAAAATGTTTCGCAATGTTGAATGAGCAAGCACCATCCGGATATGCCGTCCAATATGGCAGATAATCAAAAGTCATGTGACCCTGTGACATCACATGCAAAACCTCAATATAACTGTAATTGAGAACATCAGTGTAAGGAACAACCTCGAGTGTAAACGCGGGATTCTGATCCAGAAGACGATTTTTATTACCAATTTCAAGTTATTAGAGCTGGTGTGCACGTGTGGAGTCCAGTAAATTGTAAGCTACCTATCACCTGAGAATAAAAGTTATAACTACTGAATTCTGTCAGTACTTGCACAAATTCTTTGTTTTTATATCAACACTTGTCTACAGATGGAACCAGATTGCATATTTCAAATGCAAATTTTAAAACATTCTCTGTGGGAGACCCCCCAGACCCCACCCTTTCATGTGGGGGAGATACCTCCCTCTCACAGCTCTTGCACCTTGGACCTCATGGTCCAGAGTGCTGCAAAGTGCCTTGACCGAACACAGTATAGGTTCCAGCTCAATTCTCCTTAATGGGAACACTGGTGTATGTCCCCCCCCCCCCCTCCTGTGAGACCTCGACTAATTAGCTCCCATCGGCTGAGATCAAAGAGTCAGTGTTTGTACCTGCGTGGCTGTGCTTGAATGTTCCTCTGAGCTCCACTTGGTTTCCTGTCTCCCCATGATGTTACAATATTCGAAGGAGGAGATTCTGGAGCAGCAACAGCATCTGCGCCAAACCCACCACCAAAAAAAAAAAAAAAAAAATTCTCTCTCAATTTTTTTACATTTTTTTTTTAAACAAGCCCACCTTGAATGTACAATGATATTCAAACACATGCAAAACTATGCTACACTCAAGCTCTGACCGGTACCATTTAAATGAAATCAAGTCCACACAAGAGAGGTCCTACCTGTTGCTGTGGTCTCTTCAGGTGGATCGTTTTGTGTTTGACTGGCAGCCTTCTGCAGCCTCAGGGGGGTTACGAGTTGCACCATTTCACCTTGATCTGAGGCAGCATTGAGGGCTACGGAGGGAGGGTTGTGTGTTTTAATAGGCAGAAACTATTACTTAACCCAGATCTACAGCACTGGGGTTTTTTTTTTTTTAAGTTTCACACGTTAATAACATGGAACTGTTTCAGTAAAATGTATGCAAGTATCCAGAGAACACACATACTATAGCACCACATACAAACATTTAATTAGTGTTTAGAAATGAAATGGCATATTGTAGTATTGACTGTCATAATGAATAATTCCTATGAAAACTTTCAACCCCAAAGGCTTTTCCATCCCTGACCCCTCAACCTTTCCTCCTGCCCTGAATAATCCCAGAACTTTATGACTCTCGTGGCTCACACTTGTAATTAATTTGGGTAATGCAGGTCTGGTGATCTTTTATCCCAGTTTCTGTAGCGGGAAGCAAATCGGATTTCATCCATCCTTGATAATGGGCATTAACTCATCAGGTCCCTTCCCAGCATTTTTATTGAGGGTGACATTTGTGATCAAAACCTTGTCCAGTAGTCTGAACAGTTTCAAAGGGAATCAAACACACAGCCTCTCAATCATGAGCCCATCACCCCAACTACAGCACCGTCTTCAGTTTTCATGTTTCATCATCTAGTTCTGATGTGTGGTCCATGAGGAGCTCACGCATGTGAAGATGGAGGAAATGCACACAATGGTCAGCAACACTTGGACACAAACAGGGCGTGATCACAACCAAAATAAATTGCTCAAGAATTAATTTGAACTTACCAAACCACTGATCGACGTCATCTTCAGAGTCCAGGTCGAAATTGTGCATGACATGAGACGGGGCATCGAATGTGTACAGCTCAGCAGAATCTCCGATCTGCTTCACGTCCATCTTCTCAACCCGAGGCGCCTGCAATGTTAGCAAGGTTTAGCTAACTCGTTAAAAAAAAAATACACAGACTCAGATAATATTAACTGCAACCTGGCATATTTATTACTAAACCAACAGTTAAACCAGAATAATGTGTTTATTTGTATGTAGTTACACCAAGTAGCATCAACTACATGGATTCAGCTGAAGGAAAATGGACGACTAGCACGGTCATGCTAACAAGCTAAGAGAAATAAACAAGCTCAAAGCTGACGAGAAATGAGATTTGCTTTCGGCTTGCTCTCCTTCTTCTCTTTCTCCGGGGTCGCCACAGACAATGATTCGCACGTTCGATTTGGTTCATAGGTCCTGACACAGCCCTTTGGCGAGGGCCAGAAACACGCCGATGGCTTCGCAGCTCGTCTTCACCAAAGTCCGCGCTGGTTCTTTTACACGAACCGCTCGCCACAGACAGTGAGAGACACGGCCCGCTTTTCAGAACCCAGTCAGCTGCACTCAAAGCTTACTAGAAACCACAATAATATTTATGTACATGATTATCTGCTAGAAAAACATGCTTACCTACAAATATGTGTCTTATTTCCACTGTAAAAATATATATACAGCACTAACCACAAACGGACCCAACAACTGCCTCAGAAAGCAAACAGTCCGAGTGAGTTTGAAAATCATCACCGTTGCTCCGCGTTTAAAAAACCACCAATAGCAACGCTGAGCAGGACGGACTCGTCTTCCTATTGGCCAGCTCAAGGCACGCCTGAACCATGTGACAAACATTAATTTCCGGTCGGGTCAAGAGTTGAGTTTTATGTTATATGATTGTTTTTTTTTAATTCACGAGATAATAATTTAATGAAAACTATTTTAACAACAGAAAAGGTATCATCATCATCATCATTTTCTGTAACCGCTTCATCCTAATTAGGGTCACGGGGAGGCTGGTGCCCATCCCAGCCAACTCAGGGCGAGGGCAGAGTACACCCTGGACAGCTCGCCAGGCCATCGCAGGGCGGAAACACGCTGACGGCTTTGCAGCCTACTCTTGTCGAAAGTCAGCAATGGTTCTTTTACATGCCTCACACCATAGACAGTGAGAGACATGGCCGGCCTTTGATAACCCAGTTAGCTCCACTGGGGGGGACAGTGACAACCTTGTGGAGAGTGGGACTCGAACCCCCAACCTTTGGATCAGCGATCCGGCGCCTTATACCACTAGACCACCACTGCCCCCAGAAAAGGTATAATAATGTTAATGCAGGCATTCGATAATATTTATATCCGGAATGTGTAAACCTGTTTGATGGGAATGTCTGTCTTCCTTTCGGCTTTTTCCCTTTTACTCGGGAGTCGCCACAGCGAATCATCTGATTCGAAGGTTTGATTTGGCAGAGTTTTTTTTTTTTTTTTTTTTTTTTTACGTCGGATGGCCTTCCTGTCACAACCCTTTTTAGCGCGGGACAGAAACACGCTGACGGCTTTGCAGCTCCTCTTTACGAAAGTCAGCAATGGTTCTTTTACATCAACCTCTCACCATAGACACTGACAGACATGGCCCGCCTTTGATAACCCAGTTAGCTGCACTCATTATATAGAAAGCATATGACAGGGTGTCCAGAGAGAAACTGTGGTATGGCATGAGGAAGTCTGAAGTGGTAGAGAAGTATGTTACAGGACATGAATGTAAGAGATGTAAGACAGTGGTGAGGTGTGCTGTCGGTGTGACAGAAAAATTCCAAGTGGAGGTGGGACTGCATCAAGGGTCAGCTCTGAGCCCCTTCTTGTTTGCTATGGTGATGGACAGGCTGACAGACGAGGTTAGACAAGATTCCCCATGGACTATAATGTTTGCAGATGACATTCTAATCTGCAATGAGAGCAGAGAACAAGTGCAGGAAAATCTAGAGAGGTGGAGGTATGCCCTGGAAAGGAGAGGAATGAAGGTTAGCCTCAGAAAATCAGAATACATGTGTCTGAACGACAAGGACTCAAGTGGAACAGTGAGGTTCCAGGGGGCAGAGATAAAGAAGGTGAAGGATTTGAAGTACTTAGGCTCAACAATCCAGAGCAATGGAGAGTGTGGAAAAGAGGTGAAGAAGCGAGTGCAGGCAGGTTGGAATGGTTGGAGAAAAGTGTCCGGTGTGATGTGATAGGAAGGTATCGGCAAGAATGAAAGGAAAAGTGTACAAGACGGTGATGAGCTAGACTAAGGGCAGTGGTCAGCATTTGTGAACAACAGTTTGGTTTCATGCCAAGAAAAAGCACCACAGATGCAGTGTTTGCCTTGAGGATGTTAATAGAGAAGTACAGAGAAGGTCAGAAGGAACTGCATTGTGCCTTTGTGGATCTGGAGAAAGCATATGACAGGGTGCCGAGAGAGAGGAACTGTGGTATTGCATGAGGAAGTCTGAAATGGCAGAGAAGTATGTTAGAGAGGTGCAGGACATGTATGAGATGTATGTAAGACAGTGGTGAGGTGTACTGTAGATGTGACAGAAGAGTTCATGGTGGCGGTAGGACTGCATCAAGGGTCAGCTCTGAGCCCCTTGTTTGCTGTGGTGATGGCCAGGCTGACAGACGAGGTTCGACAAGATTCCCCATGGACTATGATGTTTGCAGATGACATTTTGATCTGTAGTGAGAACAGAGAACAAGTGGAGTGAAATCTAGAGAGGTGGAGGTATGCCCTGGAAAGGAGGGGAATGAAGGTTAGCCACAGTAAGAAAGTATACATGTGCATGAATGACAAGGACCCAAGAGGAATGGTGAGGTTACAGGGGGCAGAGATAAAGAAGGTGGAGGATTTTAAGTACTTACGCTCAACAATCCAGAGCAGTGGAGAGTGTGGAAAAGCGGTGAAGAAGCGTGTGCAGGCAGGTTGGAATGGTTGGAGAAAAGTATCCGGTGTGATGTGTGATAGGAAGGTATCGGCAAGAATGAAAGGAAAAGTGTACAAGACGGTGTTGAGGCCAGCGATGTTGTATGGTTTAGAAACAGTGGCCCTGGGGAAAAGACAGGAGGCAGAGCTGGAGGTAGCAGAGATGAAAATGTTGAGGTTCTCTTTGGGAGTAATGAGGATGGATAGGATCAGGAATGAGGACATCAGAGGGACAGCACATGTAAGATGTTTTGGAGACAAAGTCAGAGAGGCTAGATTGAGATGGTTTGGACATGTACAGAGTAGGGATAGTGAGTATATTGGTAGTAGGATGCTGAGGTTGGAACAACCAGGCAGAAGGTCTAGAGGAAGACCAAAGAGTGGTGAAGGAGGACATGAAGGTAGTTGGTGTAAGAGAAGATGATGCAGAGGACAGGGTGAGATGGAGGCAGATGATTTTCTGCGAAAGGAAAAGACGTTCATATAATCATTCGTTCATTTTCTGAACCACTCCTAATTAGGGTCGCGGGAAGGCTGGGGCCCATCTTAGCTGACTTGGAGCAAGGGCAGAGTACACCCTGGACAGCTCTTTGTGATAATATCTTATTAAATATTTTTGAATTATTTTGAATTAAAAGCATACTATTTCACCGGTGACCCTGCCAAGGCCTGGCGAGCTTTCTAGGATGTGCCCTGCCCTCACCCACCCAGAGTCGGATGAGATGGGCACCAGTCGTGTGTACATTTTTATCATGGGTTTTGGGTCTGCATGTCCCTGTCTTCCCTCCTAAGCCAAATACAGTATTACAAAGAAATACATCTGAGTACAAGAAATTAAAAAGTAATAAATAAATAAAAATCCCCAACATTTTATCAAATATTAATTTCTTCACTGAACCACTTAATCCTAATAAAGTGGAATAATGGGTTGCGATTCTTCCACAAACTGTACCCATAAAGTTAAAAGCATGTAATAAAATCGGAGCGGTACCTTTATTAACACAGCAAGAAAGTCCTGGGTTCGAGTCCTGAGCTGGGCGAGGGGGTTTCTATGTTAAATTGACATGTTCTCCCAAGCGTGGGTTTCTTCCTTATACTCCGCTTACTGTCCACAGTGCAAAGACATTGCACATTCGGATCATTGGCTTTTCCGGGTTGACCCTGGGTGTGTAGCGTAAGGGTGAATGGTTGTGTGTATATGTTGTACTGCAATGGTCTGGCAAACTGTTCAGGAGTATCAAACCTTTACCCAGTGTTGGCCTAATAGTCGACCCTAATAGGCTTAAGTGGTTAGGAAAAGACGAGAGTAAAGGAAATGGGTTGGTACGCTGGAGTACTGTATTATGCAGGCTCCATAAAGGCCTGACTTGCTGAAGTTCACATGTATAAAATATTCGAGCTCCTTTACTGGGAAACAAGTAATTATTGTATATGTCTATTAAGTGATCGAAGTTTTTTTTAAAAGTTTTAAACTAAATGCAGGCAACAGTGGACAGTGTTTAGCACTTTCAAAGAAAGAAACGGCTGGGTTCAAGTCCCAGCTTCAGCAAGGGGCGTTTCTTTTTGGAGTCGGCGTGTTCTCCCCATGTTACATAGGCTTCCTCTCCTGTGAGTGTGAATGGTTGTGTTGGCCCTGTGATGGTCTGGCAAACTGTTCATTATGATGACTGTGTCACTGAGACTCCCTGCTGACCCAATGGGATTTAACAGTACAGCAGATAAATGAAAGTTGAAGGAACGCACCACTTGAAAACATTACATACACAAACACTGAAAGATGTGGGACGTCTTCAGTCGGCCTTTCGCTGATTCACTCTGGCCGAGGGCAGAGTACACCCTGGACAGCTTGCCAGGCCGATTTATAATCTGTCCGAACAAATTACAAACCGAATGCAAACAGCGGCAGATGCCCATCGAGTCAGAGCTTAGCGTTCATCCAGATGTTTATTTTGAATTTCTGAGCCATATTAGCGATAACCTTCACATTTAAATAAAACAACATAAATCTCCAACTTCGCACATTGTAATCATGTCGTATCCAAATCTACTGTAGAAGATCAAGTGTAAAAACCAATAATTCAATGTCATAGTATAAATGAGTGCAGTACAATAACATGATGTCAAACACAAGCAAGAAATTGAAATTTCAACAAAGAAAACAATCAAACACCTCTCACACAAAGTTTTTATATATTATACAGTATACTGGAGGAAATCTGTTCAGCGTTTTACATCTTCTGGATCATCACCTGGAATTTACCTGAGAGAGGGAGAGAGAGAGAAAAAGGGGGAGGGGAAATGTCAGATCAGATGTAAGAGTGGAAATGCGGCGCACCAAAGCCACGTGCTTTGATTCTCTTTCATCTTTCTGACTCTCTCTCTCTCTCTCTCTCTCTGTGTGTTGGTCTGTCCGTTCATGTCTTCTCTGTTACCCCTTTGTCCATCCTGTCTCTCTCCATCTCCACCGTTCATATCCATTGTCCCTGTCCCTAAGCTGCCCTCGTGTCTCTCCTTCTCTCACACTCGATCCTCTCAGTCTTCCTACATGTTCTTATCAGCTCTCTGCTGCCAACCAGTCTCTTCTCCTCTCATGTTTTTAATCTCATACATCTTTCAGGTTTCATACTTTCACAATCCTTTATTCATTACTCATTGTTCTCCTGTCTCTCTCCATCCAATCTTTCTCACACTGTCCCATCTCTCAGTGTTCATCCTTTTTCTCAGTCAGTCTCTCTCTCTAGCTCTGGCTCTCTGTCTCTTACAACACCTGATTTTTTGGAGCAAGTGGAGCGTTTGAAGAAACAGTAAACTATAACGTGAGTGTGTGAGTGAGTGTGTGTGTGAGTGTCTGTGAATGAGTGTGTGCGTGTGTGAGAGTGAGTGCGAGTGTGTGTGTGTGTGTGTGTGTGTGTGTGTGTGAGAATGAGTGTCTGTGAATGAGTGTGTGTGTGAGAGTGTGTCAGTGTGTGTGAATGAGTGAGTCTGTGTGTGAGAGTGTTTCAGTGTGTGTGTGTGTGTGTGTGTGAATGAGTGTGAGTGTGTGTGTGAATGAGTGTGTGTGTGTGTGTGAATGAGTGTGTGTGTGTGTGTGTGTGAATGAGTGTGTGTGTGAATGAGTGTGTGTGAGTGTTTTAGTGTGTGTGTGTGTGTGTGTGTGTGAGAATGAGTGTGTGTGTGAGAGTGTGTCAGTGTGTGTGAATGAGTGAGTGTGTGTGTGAGAGTGTTTCAGTGTGTGTGTGTGTGTGTGTGTGTGTGAATGAGTGTGAGTGTGTGAATGAGTGTGAGTGTGTGTGTATGTGTGAATGAGTGTGTGTGTGTGAATGTTTTAGTGTGTGTGTGTGTGTGTGTGTGTGAATGTTTTAGTGTGTGTGTGTGTGTGTGTGTGAATGAGTGTGAGTGAGTGTGTGTGAATAAGTGTGTGTGTGTGTGTGTGTGTGTGTGTGTATATAAAATAGCTCTCCGTACAAGCAGGCATGACGGACACCTCAGCGGTGACGATGCTCTTCACACCGAGATTGTACAGCCCTCCTCTCACCAGGCCGCAGGTAAACGCCAAATACTGTACAGGATGAAACAAACAACACACAATCCACAAAACAAGACACTGCAGTTGTACTGAAACCCATCGTCCCTGAACAGCAGAAATTTGACAGCAACAGAAGAAATCCGAATGTGTGCAAGTTTAACTCAAGGTTCACTGGTTTCTACACATTTCCCATCAACACACAGGTCGTGAATACGCGAGGTGTAAGACACGGGGGTGGGGGGTGATTACACTCGCGAGGTGTGAGACACGGGGGTGGGGGTGGGGGTGATTACACTCGCGCCCTGTGAGGGACCAGTGACCCATTTAATAACATTTAATACAGACAGGAGCTCCGTTTCAAAAGGATGTGCACATCTGTTGCAAAGATGTAAATAAGATGTAATTTATGCATCGTGTGTGTTGGGATTAGTACCTTTGGGGCAAACTCCAGATACTGTTTACCAGAAGACAGTTGCGTTAATAACCGGAACTTGTTGTCCTGTAGGACGTATATTCCCTGTTGGGCGTAAACATCAGTGCAGTTAGACAGTGTCGCTCCCCGCTGCAGGGTGTGAGATCACACCAGTGCATGCAGGACAGTCTCGTCAAAAACACCACAACACTCTCCGTCTGATCACCCATGATGAGAGCACGTGCGCGTTTACCTGGTGGTTTGTTCTCAGGTTATCGATTTGCTTCTTAAACACGGAGGTCCAGAAGTCTTTGCAGATGAATTTCATGATATCGAGCTCGTCTTTAAAGCGAGCCGTGTCTTTAGTGAACCTGTACAGCCAAACAGAGACAGAAAGCTCCGATGTAGTCACATCATTTCACCAACCGATTAACTGTATTCGATCATGGGAGGATCGAGTCTATCCTCGTCGACACTGGGCTACTGGGCTGGACACACCCTGAACACACACAGCTCAGCAGACCATGTCAGGGAAAACACATTCACACCGATCTGGAAGAAGACCGGGGTATAAGTTCAGGACCCACTCACTGAGAGAGAGTGTGTGTGTGTGTGTGTGTGTGTGTGTGTGTGTGTGTGAGAGAGAGAGAGAGAGAGAGGGAGTGTGTGAGTGTTTGCATGCATGTGTGTCTGCATGCATCTATGTGGATGTGAGAATGCATGTGTGTGTGCGCGTGTGTGTGTGCGCCTGGCAGTCAGTCTGTCTGTGTGCGTGCACCTGTCTGTCTGTGCGTGTGTGTGCACCTGTCTGAGTGTCCCTCTGTCTGTCCGTGTGTGTTGGCCATGGATAGACTAGCATGCTGTTCAGGGAGTACCCTGCTTTCGCCCAAAGTGGGCTGACATGGACTCCAGCCTCCCCACGACCTGAATAGACGAACTAGTTTGGCAGAGAATAAGCAAATGAAATAAAGGGAACAAATTCCTGCCAGCATTAAATATCTCTACCCTCCATTATTTACTTGCCTTTCTATGAGACCTTGTCCCACACGGAACCCCAGGCTTTCAAGCCTCGAGACGCACCGTCCGTTCTCCTGAACACAGAAAAACAAGGTTGTTCAGCACAATTAAACCGGAAGTAATACTGTACATTACCTAGAAAATCTCTTTTCACACTGAGATTCCACCAGCAGCTGCTAAAGGTGTTCAACACTTCAAACAAATATTACAGTGTCATTTCATAACTGAGCACCACGTGAAAATAACAGAATTCCAGGTGACATCTGTCACTTTATAACATTCTTACAATCTCTCCGCCTTCTGTGCTGTTGACATACTGTATAAGTTCATTATGCAGGAACTGAAAAAGAGCCTCGTCTGCCATTTTACTGCGGAACAAATACACTAATCCAACTATTGTATGATTATCATCTGACCTATGAACATAACACAAACCACACCACTGACCGCCACATAAAACAAACGATCACTCCGTTACACCTATTTGTACTTTCAAAATGTACACAAACAGCACTAAACCCATCGTAGTGGTCCTGTCATGCAAAACAATGGCCGGATCTAAATGACTCCTGACTTCCTACCGAAGAGCACGACACTGGAGGTGACCTATAGGCTTTCACGCGCCCTACATAGTGCCCTATATGTTTACCGAGGAGTGAATGGAGCGTTACCTAAAGGGTCCTTCATATTGACTTCCGGGTTGTTTTAGGTGTCCGTATACATGCCTCTTTTTGGTACAGAAGCAAATAATAACATTTATAATACGGGATACTCTCGAAATGTTCTGAAAATGTCACCAAGTTGCTTCAAAATACAAAATAAGACAAACGCTCAAATTTGACTAAGTGCCTGTAGCGGTTTGGATTTTCTCACACCGTCACTTTGGTGAAACATTTCAAAGGCCCCCATCAGTAAATTATTAAATTATTAAAATGATTCATCATCATCATCATCATCATCATCATTTGTCCTGCTTGTCACAAGCATTGACGGCCACGGCTCTCCACAAGTCTGTTTGAAGCGATGCGCGCAGGAAGTCACAGTTATGCATATTTCCTGATGTTGTCCAGGTGTTCAAACTGTTCACGTAGGTGGCTCTTCGACGCCCTCTGCTTCTCTTCCCTTCAACCTTGCCTGTTAAGCTTTGATGTTCTAGTGATCCTCTTCTGTACACATGTCCAAGAAATTTCATCTGTCTTGTACGTATGGTGTTCAATGGTGAACGTTCCAGCAATGCCATGGAGAGAACGTCTTCATTTGATATTCATCCAGTCCAGGATATTTTCAAGATGCGTCTTAAGGGCCACATTTCGATAGCCTCTCGTCTCTTCTGAATGATGGTGGTGGTTGTCCAGCGCTCACGGTCGTACAACAGAACAGACCACACGTATGCTTTCAGGACTGTAAATGTGGTTTTCATTGTGATGTTCCTATTGGTCATGACAGGGGAAAGCCTTTTAAAAGCCACTTTAGCCGTGGCAATACGTTTTTGAATTTCTGGCAGACATTTACCATGGCTTGTTATTAAGTCGCCGAGCTATTTGGATTCATTCACCTGGTTGATTTGGTTGCCATTGCTTTGGAGATTGCACTTTGGGGGATGTTGTTTCTGAGAAATTGCCGTGCACTCTGTTTTGGAAATGTCCAGAGAAAGACCCATGGAATCACTTTCCTTCACAACTGCATCAAACATTTCTTGAAGTTTTCTTTCCACATCAGCAACCAATACTGTATCATCAGCGTATCTGAGACGATTGATGTTCTGACCACCGATATTTATACCTTTTTTCATGCCAATTTCTTCAACTTCCCTCAGTATGACCTCACTGTAGAGATTGAACAGTTCTGGGGACAACACACACACCCTTGCCCGACACCACGTCTAATTGGTCTTTCTTCGCTGTGTTCACCTTCAACCCGAACAGTTGCTGTTTGTGTCCTTGCCATCAATATCTAACTTGTTTAGCAGGCGGAAAAGTTCTTCATGTCTCACTCGATCGAAAGCTTTTGAATAGTCAATGAAGCATAGATAAAGGTCTTTCTGCATTTCTATGCATCTTTCTGCTTGCATCGACATGGTGAATATTGCATTTAATGTTCCTTTGTCTGCTACGAAACCAAATTGGCATTCTGATATTTCTGGTCGCAATTTGCTTCTAAATCTTGGCAGCAGAATTTTCAGCAATATGTTCAGGGTATGACTCATCAAGCTCATGGTTCTATGGCTGCTGCAGTCAGTTGTTCCAGTTTTTTTTGGGAGGAGTGATAAAGGTAGAAGTGAGCATGTCTGTGGGGATGTTGTCTGTGTCATATATTGCATTCAGAAGTTGAGTTAACTTTTCTATACCCCATTCTCCAAGCGCTTCATAAACTTCCACAGGGATCAAGTCAGGGCCAACTGCTTTGCCTTTTGTTCATTTCTGAGATGGCTGTTTTCAACTTGAGCTCTGACGATTGGTGGTCCTTCCATGGGTTTTAATATTTTGGAGGACTGTCTTGATTGTCACTGAAAAGAACTTTAATATACTCTGACCATCTTCTCAGAATGTCTGATTTCTCCACCAGAATGTTTCCATCTTTGTCTTTAATGCATCTGCTTTTAAATGACGATTTCTTGTTTGAAATGTCATTGATTTTGTTGTGCATGAATTTGCTGTTGTTCTTGCTTCTCATCTCGATCTCAGAGCACTTTTTGTTTCGCCACTCTTCCTTTGCTTTGTTGCACATGCTTTTAATTTTTCTGTCGATTGTCAGATGACTTGCTATGGCGACCCCTGAGAAAGGGAAAAAGCCGAAAGGAAAGAAGGTCTTGTATCTAATTGGATCACCCTTAGATTCACGTCTTGTCTTCATGAGTTCAAGGACTTCTTGAGTCATCCACTTCTTATGTTCTTTCTTGGGTTTAAGTGGGATGTGTTCTTCTATAGTTTCTCTGATGCTGTCTCTAAGGTTTTCCCATTCTACTTCCGTTACTTGTTCCAATGCTTCATATTTATTCTTCGCCTCTGTGGAGAAAGTGCATTTCAGGTTGCTGTCTGTTTAGAGTAGACTGCAGTTATATGGTATTTGGTTAACTTGTTTTTTAAGAGTTTTCAACTTGACATTAAAAGGTACAAATTACTGCCACATGGTCACTGCCACAGTCTGCTCCTGGCATTAACTTGGATGAGGAGATTGAGTGACGGAAACGTGATTGTATTAGAACGTAGTCTATTTGGTTCCTCTGCCTGTCTGCTTGACTCATCCATGTCCACTTTCTTCTTGGGTGGTTCTTGAACCAAGTGTTTACCACAAGGTCGTTCTCTTCACACCATTCTGCTCATCTGTTTCCACGTTCATTGATGTCACCAAGGCAAGAGTTTAGGAATAAACCAGAGTACCTGGAGGAAACCCCACAAGCACATAGAAAACATGCAAACTCCACACAGCTGCCCGAGCCCAGAAATAGAACCCAGGGCCTTCTTGTAAGTGAAGTGGACGCGTTGCTGTAATAATGTATGATGATTATTTTTACATATATCTCATCTCATCATCTTCCGCTAAGTCCAGGATCAGGTCGCGGGGGCAGCAACCTAAGCAAAGAGGTCCAGACGTTCCTCTCCCTAGCCACTTCCTCCAACTCTCCCGGGGGGACACCGAGGCGGTCCCAGACAAGCCGAGAGACATAGTCCCTCCAGCATGTTATAGGTCGACCCCGCGGTCTCTTCCCGGTTGGACATGCCCGAAACACCACACCAGGGAGGCGTCCGGGAGGCATTCTGACCAGATGCCCGAACCACCTCAACTGGCCCCTCTCAATGTGAAGGAGCAGCGGATCTACTCCAAGCTCTCTACGGATGGTAGAGCTTCTCACCTTATCTCTAAGGGAGAACCCCACCATCCGGCAAAGGAAGCTCATTTCAGCTGCTTGTATCCGTGATCTTGTTCTTTCAGTCACTACCCAAAGCTCGTGACCATAGGTGAGGGTTGGAATGTATATCGACTGGTAAATTGAGAGCTTTGCTTTGCGGCTCAGCTCCTTCTTCACCACGATGGACCGGTACAGGCACCGCTTAACAGCAGAGGCTGCAGCGATCCGTCTGTCGATCTCTCGCTCCATCCTTCCCTCACTCGTGAACAAGACCCCAAGATGCTTAAACTCCTCCACTTGGGGCAGGACCTCATTCCCGACCCGGAGGGTGCATTCCACCATTGTCCGACTGAGAACCATGGCCTCAGACTTGGAGGTACTGATCCTCATCCCAGCTGCTTCGCACTCAGCTGCGAATCGCTCCAATGAGAGCTGGAGGTCCCGACTTGATGAAGCCAAAAGGATAACATCATCGGCAAAAAGCAGAGATGAGATCCGATGGCCACCAAACCAGAACCCCTCATCGCCTCGACTGTGCCTAGAAATTCTGTCAATCAAAATTATGAACAGAATCGGTGACAAAGGGCAGCCTTGGCGGACTCCAACTCCTACCGGAAACGAATTCGACCTGTTATTGCCAATACGGACCAAACTCTGGCTCCGGTGATACAGCGACCGAATGGCTCGTAGCAACGGGTCCGGAACACCATACTCTCAGAGCCTGCCCCACAAGATCGTTCGAGGGACACGGTCGAAAGCCTTCTCCAAATCCACAAAGCACATGTGGACAGATTGGGCAAACTCCCATGCCCCCTCCAGAATCCTGTGGAGCGTATAGAGTTGGTCAAGAGTGCTGCGGCCAGGACGGAAACCACATTGTTCCTCCTGAATCCGAGGTTCGACTATCGGTCGGATCCTCCTCTCTAGTACCCCCTGCATAGACTTTCCCAGGTAGGCTGAGGAGTGTGATTCCCCAATAATTGGAACACACCCTCCGGTCTCCCTTCTTAAAAATCGGGACCACCACCCCGGTTTGCCAATTCAGAGGTACAGCCCCCGATGACCACGCAATGTTGCAGAGACGTGTCAACCAAGACAGTTCTACAGCATCCAGAGCCCTGAGATATTCCGGGCAGATCTCATCCAATCCCAGAGCTCGACCACTGAGGAGCTTTTTGACAACCTCAGTGACCTCTTCTCCAGTGATGGGCAGACGCCCACCCAAACCCCCAGGGTTGTCCTCTTCCACAGAGGGCGTGTTGTTGGGATTCACCACAGCGAATAATTCGCACGTTTGATTTGGTTCATAGGTTTTTATGTTGGATGCCCTTCCTGACACAACCCTTTAGCAAGGCACAGAAACACGCTGACAGCTTTGCAGCTACTCTTTACGAAGGTCAGCAATGGTTCTTTTACATGAACCTCTCACCATAGACAATGAGAGACATGGCCGGCCTTTGATAACCCAGTTAGTGCACTGGGGGGACAGTGGCAACTTTGTGGAGAGTGGGACTCGAACCCCCAACCTTAGGATCAGCAATCCAGCACCCTTTACCCACCAGGCCACCACTGCCCGTTTTACTACTACTACTAAATTAATAATTATAATAATAATAATACACACTCGATCCCCATTTTCATTAAACATTTTTGACCAAAGTTTGACAACAATGAAGACATTTCTCATCCTTACACACAAATCATTTCCTGAACTGTGTATTTCTATTCGGGCCATATATGGTCCTATAAGGGCCCACATTCAGTGGTCAATTCAAAACAGCCAGTTGGGTTCATGTGCATGATTTGGGGTGATGGGAGAAACCCGAGCAAGCACTGGAAGATCACACAACCTCAAAACTCCCAAGAATGGCAATCAACCTTTTTTTTGCTGTGAAGTGGACGTACTCACCCCTGCACTGTTGTTTACTCAGAAACAATCTTATAACATGGAATGAAATTTGCTCTGGAAATTAAACCCTCTTCATTTTATTTAAAAAACCCCAAAACAAACAAACAAAGAACACCTTTCCTCTGAAGATCTATGTAATAACCGGGTCATGATGCAACATGAGCTCCACATTACTGATCGTTGTTTTATTTTTAATACCAAGATTTAGTTTTTTCACTTCAAACTGTCGTCGTAATGTTTTAGGAGATCTTTGGGCTTTGTCGGATAATTCAGGGTCTTCAGAGCTCTTTCTGATGAGGAGCGTTTTGTGCTGGATCCCACAGGGACGTTTGGAAAAACTCAAGCTGGGGAATAAGTGTGTTTTGACGAGGCCATTAACACCAGATTTATCGAGAACAATAATCTCACACCACTTTAAATTCCTGGAGTTTTGTTTTTTTAAAGCTCAGTTTTCCTAAAAACACTGAAATCAACCCGAGCTGCTTCATTTAGAACAGAAATAATTTTTGTATTATAGATTCTTTATCAAACCCAAAAATCTAACTGTAACATAAATCTGTCGGAATAAGTTTGATGGACGGTCCACGGAATTAAAAATGCAAAGATAAATTGATAAAAGTATCACGTGTTGATCCTTAATCAAGTAAACATAGTACACACTGGGAAATACGTGCACGTCGTTCAGTCATCCATTTTTTCAATTATAAAATCTGCATGGAGGCTTTCTTCATATTTAAAAAGGAAAATAAATAAAAATCAGAAGCAACCAGACTAAGAGGTTGTAAGGTTCTGGAATTAATTACCCATGTGCTTGTCTCATGACCTCCAAAATAAATAAATACATAAATAAATAAAAAAAATTAAGCTGGGTTTGAGGCTTTTGACATTTCACTGTCAAAGATAATTGTGAAATTTGAAATATGGCTTCACACTAATGTTCCACAGTAACGGCATGTCAATCAACACTCAGTTCAAACTTCTCAAAAGGTTCCACCTCCAAAAACTGAGCCCTGACTCTGAACCTTTCCTCCTGATCTCGACCGTCGCTGTGGTTCAGGGAAAGGTAGCATCCCTACCAAGTTTGGTGAAAGTCCTTGTGTGGGTGTGGCCAGGGACATGTTCATAAACAAAGAAACTCCATGTTTTCTGGATGGTGGTGAGAATCAAATGTGAGTTAAATGAGAAGTTTACAGGTTGTGGGCATGGTATACCGTTCAGGTGTTCATCCCACAGACTGATGTTGGCCCAAAGATTGAAAAACACACTGACTGTTGAATAAATTTATTTTCTCTGTCATCCATGAATTTCTTAAGAAGTACATTTATCGAATTCAGCCCTTTTTTTTCTGAAAGCACAAACAATACTTCAGAAAAGGCCAAGTGAAAGATAAGAAGTGCTATGATGGGACGTTAAAGGGGGTAAACCATCTACTCCGGTGAGACAGCCACTTTAACACGGCTGCAGATAGGTCTGAGGTAGTTACGTCTGAGTCCAAATACATCACAGTAACACTGGTTTCCAGTCCAATTTAACTCGGGATTTTCTTTCCTTCTGTTGCAGAAACTGAATTCATCTTTCCGATGAACCTCTGCTCTGGGGTCGAGTCACTGACGGAGAGCAGGACCGTCACAAATGCAATACAACATCCATACAGGGGAACAAACACAACAACACTGTTTACAAATCGGAAAAACAAAACAAAACTAGTTTTTCAGTTGGGTGGCCTGAAAAAGAAAGAAAAATACATCAGATCTTCAAAAAAAAAAAAAAAAAAAAAAAAATCGGAAAAAAAAAAAAATCGGAAAAAAAGGCAATTCAGTTTCTGTTGTAAGAAAACTGAAACCAGCAACGGTTTTCCTTCAGTAGCTTATTACATCATGAACGTCATCAGCCACTCCATTTGTTTTCTTCATTTTTACAATGAACTTTATGAAATAAACAGAGAAGTTCAGAAGGTTCAGGAACAATAGAAATGGACTTTGCTCTTTTCTGTCGTTCTACACATCAATCAATCAATCAACAGATCGCAACATTTCAAATCTCACCGTAAACACTACAAGAAGAAAAACTAATTCTTTTATAAGAGCTGAATCTATCATCATCTCGGATTCATTACTACAGAAATTCACTCTAAAATCTCCTGGTTGTTTTTAATGTTCTCTACATTCACTACATCATTTCATACACAAGGGTTCGGTTTGCTTCTCGAGCCAATATCGAGAAGGGGAGGCGACTCCCCTGAGAAATTCCACCACAAGAGGTAGACTGTGAAAGTTATGAAAGCTGCGAGTTGGGATGTGAATTTCGACCACCGTTCAAACTGACTCGAGAGTCAAGGAAGTGCTTCAGACTGAGGAAAGTGCTAATACAGTGGAGAACACTGATCATCCAGCTTTTTCAAAGAGATATTACAGGATACAGGACTGTGCAAAAGTCAGAAATCACCTTGCGGCTTAGTTCATTTCCAGCCAGTAAGTGCGCATCATTTATCGATCAGCGTCTGACGACCCGGGGAAGCGTACAGTGTTCAACCTGCACGACGACAGCAAAATCAGACCTTTTACGTGTTTAATATCTCCAACCTCAACTCAGAAATATGGAGCCATCACTCGAGTTTCTCCAAGAAATTCTCAAGGATGGTGACCTGCTTTGGTTCGTATTTCTAGTGTCCAAAAATAATCTTGAAGACATTTGTAAACACTGAAATATGAACTCAGACAGTCGGTTCATTGTTCTCGATCCAGTAACGAGTTTGTTTAAAGTTCTAACATCTCATTAGAATCTTCTCACCGAGCTTGGGCTCATTATCTCGTTTCTATGGTAGAATTAAATTCATTCACTTCACAGTACATTATACTTTGTGTCTAAATATTTAAAAGTAATTAGTCCACCACACGAAGCCTTTTTACGCTTCTATAAACCTTCATCGGATCCCGTCATGGTTCTCAGAGAAGACTGGACCTGGTGAAAGTTCATCTCAATCAAAACTCAAAAGGAAAATCTGCGTTTGTGTAAAATCTTGGACTGATTGCAGCATTTCAATGATTTTTTTTTTTTTGGAATCTCAGAATGAAAACATTACGACCCAGGTAATCATCACAAATCTCTCAATAAAGCATGAAGGTTTCAAAATCCTACATGTGTACATGTTCACCTGGGCCTAGATGACGACATCATTCTGAGATTCAGTTTTCAAATAATGTCCCGGGAAGTCATTAAAAAAAAGGAAACTAATCTAAGGTTTTTCTCTCAGAATGAAATTAATCTGGAGATGTTCACTGTTAACAAGTGTCAACGTCTTCAACATCCTTCCAGACCGCCAACATTACGGACTGAGGTCACAGGGAGGGTAGAGCCTCTCTCATTCGACTCTGAGTTAAGGCTGAGTACACCCTGAACAGCTCGCTAGTTCATCACAGGGCATCACAGACAGACAGACAGACAGACAGACAGACAGACAGACAGACAGACAGACACACACACACAAAACCTTTCACACTCATATCCAGCAATGATTTGGAACAGCCAGTCGGCCAAATGATGGAGAACAGTGGAGAACCCAAAGGAAATCCACGTAAGCACACGCACATTACAGTTACACCATTTGCCAGAAACCCTTATCCAGAATGACTTATATACATCTTTTTTTATACAACTGAGTAGTTGAGGGTTAAGGGCCTTGCTGAAGGGTCCAAAACAATTTGGACCACTAAACTTCAAAGCAGTAATCCAGAGCTTTAACCACTGGCACTGTAACAGGGAGAACAGCCAAACTCTACCCAGAAAGGTCTACCACCAAGCTGCCATGCAGCTACGTCCCATTTTTTTCAATACTGTTTATTTACAATGGTACCTCTATGGTTAAGCCCTACTACCAGCAAGTTGTCTTTGTTGGGTCCCTGAGCAAGGCCCTTCACCCTCAGTCGCCCAGCTGACATAAATTAAAGTTGTTCTAGATAAGGGTGTCTACCATATGCCGTAAATATAAAATGAGTATCAATTCTACATTTAATTCTGTTTTCGCTTCAGGATCAATGCCCTGCTGCGGTCAGCAGTAAAGCGTATCCTGGGAACATTAGGTTTCAAGTAGGAGCATCTCCATGCACATGTACTTTTTGTACATCTTCACAGCTTTTCTCTCACTTCTGGTTAAGCACACCTGCTTCCTGCACTGCTGGTGTGAAGACATGAAGACTCTCCGCCGAACTGTTTCCTGCCTGGAAATTGAATAAACGATTGTCTCTGACTTTCACCCAGCATTGTGTTTCCTCAGTTTAGTTCAATGCCAACTTCTGGACACTATATAAATCAAAATAACACCATCAATCACTACCATCAAATAAATGGTAGTCCTACGAATAAAAAAAAAAAAAAAAAAACTACATCCAAACTATTCTAAAACAACTTATTCAATCCAACATTCTCACAAATCCTTTTCTACAGAAGTTATTGAGAAAAATCTGGAAAGGAAAAGCCTTCAATCAAACAAGTCCACGGAGCGCTTGAAATCCTGTGTCGGCAAACAGCAAAAAAAGCCTGTCAGTCAGTCGGTTTAAGAAGAACTGTCAGTGTTGGAAGGCCTGATGGAATCGAGGTAGAGTCGGAGAGAAACCAGGAGGCTGATTTATATGCCCCAAGGCCTGAGGCTCATGCAGTGACTGTGGCTGAAACGAGGCGATTGGCCCAGAGAGCTGAGAGGTAGGAGTTGGCGAGCAATCTGTGGTAGTGGTAGAGTATCCCATAACAAGGCCTCCTGAACTCAAAGGGGCGCTGTACGGCGGCAGGCCGAACGGGAGGAAGCCTAGCAGTGGCGAGAGGTCCACGTTCGCAGCTGTCGGTGAAGGCTCAGTAGAGGTAAAGGAGTTCCTGAGGGTGAAGTGAGCACTCTGGCCACCGAGGCAATCAGGAAGAAGGTCACTTGGTCTGGACACAGAGGTTGCAACTGTCGCCTGAGGTGGCATTGGGCCACACTGGAGCTCATTCAAGAAGTTCTCCATCTCGACTTTCAGATATGAGGTAGCAGGAGCAGGTTGGTAGCGCTGAGCCTCGTGGTACTGTTGGGACTGGTGCTTGCTTGGCTCAAAATAGCATCCCACGGACATGGGACTGGACAGGGACCCAGGCACCACAGAATGATGATGACTGACCCCAGAAGTAGAGGCACTCTGGAGACCTTGAGGACTGAACATGCCCACCGGAAACGTTTCCAAGGTGTCCTTCGTTGAGCCGGAAGTGCACACGTTCACACTCGGCTCCTCTTTCACCACACTGATGGGTGCAGACGTGAGGACATCCAGCTCCTGGGCATGACTCTTCTTCAAGTGACGGGTAAGGTGGTCACGCCGGCCAAAGCGCTGGGCACAGCGAGGGCACAGGAAGTCCCTTCTACCCGTGTGCACCACGGCGTGACGCCGCACGTCCTTTCGAGTAAAGAAGCGCCGACCACAGCGCTCGCACTGGTGCTTTCGTTCCCGCACAGCTATGCCAGGTGGAGGACGGCCCGTATGGGTGCTCAGGTGCTCGAGAAGCGTCGGCATGCTTTCAAAAACTTGACGGCACACCTTGCAGGTTAGGTCTCCGGTCACAGAGGCGGAGTGGGTCGCCACGTGGCGTCTCAGACCCAGCCGAGTATTGTAGTGTTTGCCACACTCTTCACACTGAAGTTCCTGCTTGTTGGAATCATGGGTCTGTAGGTGGCTGTTCAGCTGCTCCTTTCCATGGAACATCGTTTCATAGGTGTGATCGTTTTTTAGGACGTTTGTACTTGAACATCTAAGAGAAACCATTGTTTGGACAAATTGGTTACGGTGAGTTTGACAATTAGATATAAAAATACAAATACACAATGGTAATTTGACTTGAGTGTCTTTGAAAACAAATTTTCCATGACACAAGCTTCGATCCACTCTGCCCCCTCCAACCAGCAAAATTTTGATTTACGAGCTCTGCTGGGGAAATGGCTTTTCCGGGCCAATTAGCCTTGTATTTTTCCTCGCTCCGAGAACGCCTTGTGCAGTGCTTCTCAATTATTTTCTGTAATGCCCTCTATTGGAAGAAAAAAAAAAAAAAAACATTTCATGCCCCCCCAGCACCCTACACGCGACTATAAGTGTTTACTGCACTTCATATCGTTTGCTCGGTGCTTTCCCCTACATCATTGGGAACACAGTGAGAGCGCCACTGCCACCTACTGTAGAGGACATGCAATTACATTTAATTCTAGTACAGTAGGGCAAAAAATCATGTTCCCCAGGGTCATGTGTGCTCCCCTGGCATCACACAGCCCCACTATTTGAGAAGCACTGGCTTTGTGGGATTTCACCACGACCCTTTCCTCGCTGGCATTCGTAGCATGCACATGCACAAAAAAAATCTCCTCCTCCTCTGTTACGCACCACCTCATGTCTGCCCACGTGACATCTTTGCCGCAGTCGAAGATCGGAAGGCTGAGTTGACTTATTGTTTTTTCTTGTTTTATTATTATTTGTTATTAATGTTAATGTACATTAATTATTATTATTAAGTATTTGTTTTTGTGTGTTTATCTTTAATATATTTGGTGAAATATACGTGTTTGTGTCAGATTATATAAGTTTAGGAGGGGGGTGGATGGATTAATTGGTTTTCTATTATTTCCGATGGGAATTTTTGTTTAATCTAACAAACATTTTGACTTATGAGCTCGCCCTCGGAACGGATACATTTCGTAAGTCAAGGTACCACTGTACACAATATTCAGGTGAATTCAGAATACCAGACATCGAGCTTTGTCACAGATGTTCTCCTGGGATGGTTGATGGTCTTCTTGCATATTCAAAATCCTGCACAGACACAAAGACGCAATGAGCAAAGACATTTGGCTGCAGTTGAAACCCACATGTGACATTGTAATTTTTTTGTATTTATTACGTGGTCCCCATTGGGTCAATTTGCCCAGATTCTACCTACTGTTGTGATATGTTGTTGCTATGCAACGTAATCTTCATAATCTGCATTTCATATCATGCTGACCCCTTGGAGAATGTTACAATAGGCCCTCGTTATTCGCAGGGGTTCGGTTCTGGTCCCTCCCACGAATCAAGATAATCCGCTCGTTCGGTATCCAGAAGTAAAACCCTATGTATCATATTACATGCGCTAAAATATGCTTCTCAAACACATTCTAGACAGTCTTACTCATTAATACAGTATTAATGTAGGGAAATGTAGGAATTAAGTAAAAACTTTTTAATTTTGTACTGTGATATTTATTGAGATTATCATCATCATCATCATCATCTTCTTCCGCTTAGTCCAGGGTCGGGTCGCGGGGGCAGCAACCTTAGCAAAGAGGTCCAGACATCCCTCTCCCGAGCTACTTCCTCCAACTCTCCCGGGGGGACACCGAGGCGGTCCCAGACAAGCCGAGAGACATAGTCCCTCCAGCGTGTTCTAGGACGACCCCGGGGTCTCTTCCCGGTTGGACATGCCCGAAACACCACACCAGGGAGGCATCCAGGGGGCATTCTGACCAGATGCCCGAGCCACCTCAACTGGCCCCTCTCAATGCGGAGGAGCAGCGGATCTACTCCGAAGCTCTCCCGGATGGCGGAGCTCCTCACCCTATCTCTAAGGGAGAACCCCGCCACCCGGCGAAGAAAGCTCATTTCAGCCGCTTGTATCCGTGATCTTGTTCTTTCGGTCATTACCCAAAGCTCGTGACCATAGGTGAGGGTTGGAACGTAGATCGACTGGTAAATTGAGAGCTTCGCCTTGCGGCTCAGCTCCTTCTTCACCACAACGGACCGGTACAGGCACCGCTTAACAGCAGAGGCTGCGGCGATCCGTCTGTCGATCTCTCGCTCCATCCTTCCCTCACTCGTAAACAAGACCCCAAGATACTTAAACTCCTCCACTTGGGGCAGGACCTCATTCCCGACCGGAGGGTGCATTCCACCATTGTCCGACTGAGAACCATGGCCTCGGACTTGGAGGTACTGATCTTCATCCCGGCTGCTTCGCACTCAGCTGTGAATCGCTCCAATGAGAGCTGGAGGGCCCGACTTGATGAAGCCAAAGGACAACATCATCCGCAAAGCAGAGACGATATCCGATGGCCACCAAACCAGAACCCCTCATCGCCTCGACTGCGCCTAGAAATTCTGCCCATAAAAATTATGAACAGAATCGGTGACAAAGGACAGCCTTGGCGGACTCCAACTCCCACTGGAAACGAATCCGACCTGCTGTTACCAATACGGACCAAACTCTGGCTCGGTGATACAGCGACCGAATAGCTCGTAGCAACGGATCCGGAACGCCGTATTCTCGGAGCACGCCCCACAAGATCTTTCGAGGGACACGGTCGAAAGCCTTCTCCAAATCCACAAAGCACATGTGGACAGATTGGGCAAACTCCCATGCTCCTTCCAGAATCCTGTGGAGCGTATAGAGTTGGTCAAGAGTGCTGCGGCCAGGACGAAAACCACATTGTTCCTCCTGAATCCGAGGTTCGACTATCGGTCGGATCCTCCTCTCTAGTACCCCTGCATAGACTTTCCCAGGTAGGCTGAGGAGTGTAATTCCCCGATAATTGGAACACACCCTCCGGTCCCCCTTCTTAAAAATTGGGACCACCACCCCAGTTTGCCAATCCAGAGGTACAGCCCCCGATGACCATGCGATGTTGCAGAGACGTGTCAGCCAAGACAGTCCTACAACATCCAGAGCCCTGAGATATTCCGGGCGGATCTCGTCCAACCCCGGAGCTCGACCACCGAGGAGCTTTTTGACAACCTCAGTGACCTCCACTCCAGTGATGGGCGGACCCTCACCCGAACCCCCAGGGTCGTCCTCTTCCACGGAGGGCGTTTTGGTGGGATTGAGAAGGTCCTCAAAGTATTCCCTCCACCTCTCAACAACATCCCCAGTCAAGGTAAGCAGCTCCCCACCTCCACCGTAAACAGTGTTTGTGAAGAACTGCTTCCCCCTCCTGAGGCGTCGGATGGTGGCCCAGAACCTTTTTGAGGCCAACCGATAATCACTCTCCAGGCCCTCACCGAACTCCTCCCACGCCCGAGATTTTGCATCTGCGACAGCCTCGGTTGCAGCACGTTTGGCCTGCCGGTACCCGTTTGCTGCCTCGGGAGTCCCACAGGCTAATAAAACCCGATAGGCCTCCTTCTTCAGCTGGACGGCCCCCTTCACCACAGGTGTCCACCACCGGGTTCGGGGATTGCCGCCACGACAAGCACCGACGACCTTACGGCCACAGCTATGGGCTGCCGCCTCAGCAATGGAGGCACGAAACATGGCCCATTCGGATTCCATGTCCCCCGCCTCCTCCGGAACGTGGTTGTAGCTCTGCCGGAGGTGGGAGTTAAAGGCCTCTCGGACAGGGGGCTCCGCCAAACGTTCCCAGCAGACCCTGATTACACGCTTGGGCCTGCCAGGTCTGGAAGGCAACCTCCCACACCACCGAAGCCAACTCACCACCAGGTAGTGATCGGTAGACAGCTCAGCTCCTCTCTTCACCCGAGTGTCCAGAACATATGGTCGCAAGTCCGATGACACGACTACAAAGTCAATCATCGAACTGCGACCTAGGGTGTCCTGGTGCCAAGTGCACTTATGGACACCCTTATGTTCGAACATGGTGTTCGTGATAGACAAACTATGACGAGCACAGAAGTCCAACAACGACACACCATTCGGATTCAGACTGGAGAGGCCGTACCTACCGATCACACCCTTCCAGGTCACACTGTCGCTGCCCACATGGGCGTTGAAGTCTCCCAAGACAGCGAGCGAGTCTCCCGAGGGAGCGTTCTCCAACACCCCCAAAGACTCCAAAAGGGTGGGTACTCTGAACTGTCATTTGGTGCATAAGCACAAATAACAGTCAGGACCCGCCCCCACCCGAAGACGGAGGGAAGCTACCCTTTCGTCAACCGGGAGAACCCCAACATTTGGGCACCGAGACGGGGGCAACAAGAATACCCACACCGGCTCGCCGCCTCTCCCCATGAGCAACTCCAGAATAGAAGAAGGTCCAGCCTCTTTCGAGATGGATGGTTCCAGAGCCCAAGCTATGCGTTGAGGTGAGCCCGACTATATCTAGTCGGTATCTCTCCACCTCACGCACCAAATCAGGCTCCTTTCCCGCCAGAGAGGTGATATTCCATGTCCCGAAGGTCAGAGTAAGTAGCCGAGGATCAGTCCGACAGAACCCATGCCTTTGGCTGCCACCCAACTCACACTGCACCCGACCCCTAAAACTCCTCCCACGGGTGGTGGGTCCATGGGAGGGCGGACCCATGTCTCCTTTTCGGGCTGGGCCCGGCCAGGCTCCATGGGCATAAGCCCGACCACCAGGCGCTCGCCTTCGAGCCCCTCCCCTGGGCCTGGCTCCAGGAGGGAACCCCGGTGACCCGCGTCCGGGCAAGGGAGACTGATTCCTATGTTGTCTCGTGTCTTAGGGGTTTGTTTTGAACCGCACTTTGTCTTGTATATATATATATATATATATATATATTACACACACACACACACATACACAGTAGGCCCTCGACATTCGCGGGGGTTCGGTTCCAAGCCCTCCCGCAAATGGAGATAATCCGCAAGTTCTGTACCCGGAAGTAAAACCCCATGTATCATATTACATACGCGAATGACCAACTGGAAGTAAAATACTGTGTATCTATTACATGCGCTAAAATATGCTTCTTAAACACATTCTATAGACAGTCTTACTCATTAATTCAGTATTAATGTAGTAATGATGAAGAAAAACCTTTCAATTTTTACTGTTATATTTATTGATGATAAAATAAACATTATACAGCATATACTGTTGTAAAGCACTAGTATTAAAGTCTTTTTCAATTATTGATCCAGTACCATACCCAAGTTAATGTTTAGAATGTTTGTGCATGAGATTTTATGTTCTTTAGTGTGTTTAACAAACGATACCAAAAGGATTAACTTTATTACGCTTCATGTCCTTTTACATTGAACTTGGAGTGACATCTTGGAGTGACGTCTCCAAGATGGCGCTGCCACGGAGTTCTCAGAGTCAAATTGTTTCTTTGTTCGTTCGAATTTGTTTTATTTGTTGTTTTGTTTGTTCATGTTTTGCACTATGCTTGTCTATGACCGGTCGACCCGACGACAGCTATGAGTAGCTTCAGCTTCAGGCAACTAAGCACGCAACAACTCCTATCGTGAGCCAATATGCTATGGTAGCTCAATGCTAGCCGCACCCCGTCTAACAATAAGCCCAGGCGGGAAGGGGCCGAACGACGACTCTGGTACTTAGGACCGCAGGGGATGAAGGCCATGTAGCCGGCTGGTGCAATCGCCTCGTCGGGTATACTCTCCTCGAGCCATGTTTCACAGAATCACAGCATGGAGCAGTCCTGTAGATCCCTCTGCGCTGCATGAAGCTCGTCCATCTTGTTTCACAGGGACTGAACATTTTTAAGCAGTATGACCGGAAGTGCTAACCTTCCGCTTCTAACCAAGTGTCGAAGACTCTAAGAACTCCGCCTGGGCTTATTGTTAGCCGGGGTGCAACTAGCATTGAGCTAACATAGCATATTAGCTCAGGATAGCATGTTAGCCTATAGCTCATCGCTGTAGTAGGGTTGACTGGTCATAGACAAGCATAGTGCAAAACACGAACAAACAAAACAACAAATAAAAAATTAAAACGAACAAAGAAACAATTTGACTCTGAGAACTCCGCGACATCGCCCTTTAGGCAACGCCATCTTGGAGACATCACTCCAAGATGTCACTCCAAGTTCAATGTAAAAGGACATGAAGTGTAATAAAGTTTATCCTTTTGGTATTGTTTGTTAAACATGCTACAGAACATAAAATCTCAGGCACAAACATTAACTTAGATACTGTACTGGAATAATAATTGATTTGTGACGACGATCAACTTCCCATGGTCCAACCTGTCAGTACTGATCTCACACTTCCAGGAAGCCAAGAATCATCAAGGAGTGCGAGCTGACAACCGCACGGCCGCAAGGGGTAAAACGATAAACCCTCGCCTTACAGCAACATGTCTACCGTTCAAGAGTGCACACAACCACAACCCAGACGCCAAGCCAATCTGCCTGAACATAGGCACATGGAATATACGGGGACTCGCTGCTGCATCCAAGAAGCAAACTCTAGGCTCTGACTGCCAGCGATACAACATAGACATCCTCTGTATTCAAGAAACCAAGATAAAAGACAAATGGGAACAGACGCTTCAGACCGGCCACAAGCTCATCATCCTGCAACAGCATCTGACCATACACCATGGACTCGTATTTGTCATAGCACCAAAACTCGCCAACAACATAATCTGCTACAAGCAAATCAGCGACAGCGTTGCCACCATCAACCTTGTCATCCATACACGCAATGGAGATGAACTAAAGGTACGACGCCTACAGACCCACATCAGAGAGAGCCAAGGAAGACGTACCTCTGCTAGAAAATTTCCATGAAGAATTGTTTCACGCCATCAAAACACCCAGCAGATGGCTGGCTTTTGTATGTGGAGACTTTAACTCGAAGCTTGGAAAATTGACCGCAGAAGATATCCAAACTGGACTCTCAAGAAACATGGGATCATATGGCAAGAGTATCCGAAACAGTGATGGCAATGCTTTAATGGATTTCATCACCACCAACGGCCTCTTTGCCAGCAACACAGCATTCCAACACCCGAGTAGGCACCGCACCACATGGACAGGACACATCAAAGACGTCATAGAAAGCAAAAAGACCAAGCTAATCTTCAACCAAATTGATTGCATCCTCTGCAATCAGAAGACAACCCCTCTTCTCTGAGATCCACGCTCATATGGTGGAACAGACCTGAACTCTGATCATAAACTTGTTGTCACCAAACTACAGATGAACAGCATCCATCTAGTACACAAGCAGGACAAGAAAAAGTCAGACCAAACACACATCAACATAGAGCTCCTAAGAACTGACCAGCCCACCAAGGAATCATACAAGGCAAAGCTACACCATAAGATCGCAAATCTAGAGGACAACAGCAACAACCCAAATGCAACCTTAACCAACATTCTAGACTGCATGAGAGAAACAGCCCGAGAAACTGCTGGGGAATGCAAGCTTAACAACAGACGTCAACGAATCAGCGACTCGGTGGTCCAACGAACAGAAAGCTCTCAGACTGCACATCGACCAAGATGGCAACAGCGACGACAGAACAATGCTGAGGAAAAAACGCAACAAGATTCTGAAAGCCATCACAAATAGACTCAAAATCAATGCCATAAACCATGCTGATAACAAAGCTGAGGAACTTACAGCCACCGACAAGTGTCAAAGAATGTTCAAAGCCACTAAACAACTTAGAGCAGCTAAGCCAAGTCCAGTTCACAGACAAAGAGGACGATCCACTCGAACCACTCACCGGCGAATCAAGACCTTTCCGGACACCCATCAGTGAAGAGGAATTCAAAAACGCCATTCAAGCCTTGAAGAATGGAAAGGCAGCTGGACCAGACATCATCAACAGCAAGCTCTTCAAGTAAGCCAAGGACACCGTCTCCATAAACAATGCCGCCATTATCAACCAATCCCTTGAACATCATATTCCAATCGAAAGCCTCGGACAAGGAACCCTGATCCCGCTGCCAAAACCAAGGAAGCCGCTTGGGCCACCAGCCTGAGACCAATAGTATTGCTGAACTACTACTTCTTGTCCTTTTGGCTTTTCCCTTCAGAGGTCGCCACAGTGAATCATCTGCCTCCATCTCACCCTATCCTTTGCATCTTTTTCTCTTTCACCAACTGCCTTCATGTCCTCCTTCACCACATCCATGAATCGTCTCTTTGGTCTTCCTCTGGGCCTTCTGCCTGGTAGTTCCAACCTCAGCATCCTACTACCAATATACTCACTATCCCTCCTCTGTACATGTCCAAACCATCTCAATCTAGCCTCTCTGACTTTGTCTCCAAAACGTCTTACATGTGCTGTCCCTCTGATGTACACTGTCTTGTACACTTTTCCTTTCATTTTTGCCGATACCTTCTTATCACACATCACACCGGACACTTTTCTCCAACCATTCCAACCTGCCTGCACACGCTTCTTCACCTCTTTTCCACACTCTCCATTGTTCTGGATTGTTGAGCCTAAGTACTTAAAATCCTCCACCTTCCTTATCTCTGCTCCTTGTAACCTTACCGTTCCTGTTGGGTCCTTGGCATTCATACACATGTATTCTGTCTTACTGAGGCTAACCTTCATTCCCCTCCTTTCCAGGGCATATCTCCACCTCTCTAGGTTTTCCTGCACTTGTTCTCTGCTCTCACTGCAAATCACAATGTCATCTGCAAACATCATAGTACATGGAGATTCTTGCCTGACCTCGTCTGTCAGCCTGTCCATCACCATAGCAAACAAGAAGGGGCTCAGAGCTGACCCTTGATGCAGTCCCACCTCCACCTTGAACTCTTCTGTCACACCAAAAGCACACCTCACCACTGTCTTACATCTCTCATACATGTCCTGCACCACTCTAACATACTTCTCTGCCAGTCAAGACTTCCTCATGCAATACCACAGTTCCTCTCTTGGCACCCTGTCATATGCTTTCTCCAGATCCACAAAGGCACAATGCAGCTCCTTCTGACCTTCTCTGTACTTCTCTATTAACATCCTCAAGGCAAACACCGTCTGTGGTGCTCTTTCTTGGCATGAAACCAAACTGTTCTTCACAAATGCTGACCTCTGCCCTTAGTCTTGCTTCCAATATTCTTTCCCATAACTTCATCGTATGGCTCATCAACTTTATCCCTCTGTAGTTGCCACAACTCTGCACATCTCCCTTATTCTTAAAAATGGGCACCAGCACACTTCTCCTCCATTCCTCTGGCATCCTCTCACTCTTTAAGACCTTGTTGAATGTTCTCATCAGGAAATCTACTGCTTCCTCTCCTAGACACTTCCATAACTCCACCAATATGTCATCAGGGCCAACTACCTTTCCATTCTTAATAGTATTGCTGAACAGCATAAGGAAAATCCTCTCCACCATCACACTGCATAGAATAAGAGATAAGATCGACACCTACACAGGAACCTGTCAGAGCTTCTTCAAAAGAAGCGCCGGAGACATTGTATGGACACAACGCATGCTGGTCTCTGTTTTATTGACAAGGAAATGGGACTTCCACAAAATGGTAATTGACATGTCAAAAGCCTTCGACACCATCAAGCGTCAGCAAATCCTCGAATCCCTTTTCCAAGGCCAAATGCAACGAAGATGAGCTCAGACTCAGACAAACTTCTGCAGAGTTTGCCACTTCCATCGGCTCCCCACAAGGTGACAGTCTATCACCAGTTCTCTTCACTTGCTATCTTGCAACTACCCTACAATCAATAAGGACATTAACATCAAGGTCTGAACCACCAAGCTCCAACATCAGAATGCCATTGGAGATGGAATACGCCGATGATGTGGCTTTCCTTGGCGAAAAAAGACCTCCGCTTGACATCCTTCAAAACATTGCTAAAAATTAGGGGTGTCATTGAAAACCTATTATTGGTATCGATATACTGATAAAAAAAATTCAGAGGTATCGATACATTAGAATATTGCTGTACTGTTCCACAAATGCATTAAATAAAACAGACTAAGATATATTACAGTAGTTTGTATAATGCAATGAATATTTTATAATAAAGTGACCAATTACTAAAGCCAAATCTGAAATAAAAGGCAGGAAATAGTTTTCCACCGACAAGATTTTAATTAACACCTTTTTGTATTAACAAATCTATAAATACTTGTTTGCTAGTTAATTTCAAGCAAGTTGTTTCTATTCTACAAACACCTGTCAATTGAAAATTAAGAGATATATTTTTTCAATTCATAATTATAATGCAAGAAGATGCACATATCTGCATTATCCGGTGATAAGTGTCTCTTCGTGTTCAAAATGTTCCGTGCTGTTGAGAACACGCGCTCTGACGGCACACTAGAAGCAGGGACGTACCATTTACCAAACAGAGAGGCGAGGCGTACCATTTACCATACAGAGAGGCAGGGCGTACCATTTACCAGGGGTGTCATTGAAAATGGCATTTACGACAGACGCTGTCATGAACGCAGGAAGCTATAACGTTAGAAGTATCGATATCCCTTTTATAGGTATCGATTATCGATCGACAATTATATCGGCGATATTCCGATTGTCAATGACATCCCTACTAAAAACACCCGAGAGAAATACAACCACTTTATGAATGAAACCAAGACTGAATACACTCATGTCTTCTTAGCCGAGAAGACAGAATTGGACGAAGAAGGTCAAGCATGCCGAGGAAAAGAAGACTGGCGAGAAAGCAAGATCTGAGGCTCATTACTCTGCAGTCATGAAGATATTACATTGCCCTGCAACCTAGGAAACATTACTTTCCAAACCTACTGGAAAATCCGATGTAGATCAAAGATCCCAGTACAGAAGAAACTCCGCCTCTATGACACATACCGCACATCCATCATACTATACAACTGCAACAGCTGGGCCCCAACATCAAGCAACCTAAAAAAACTGGATGCATGCCACCGCAAACACTTGCGCAAAATCACAGGACACAGCTGGCCACATAGCCTCATTTCCAACAACCCACTCCCACTTCCAACAATAACTCTGATGTACTCAATCCTGATCCTATCCATCCTCGTTACTCCCAAAGAGAACCTCAACAATTTCATCTCTGCTACCTCCAGCTCTGCCTCCTGTCTTTTCCCCAGGGCCACTGTTTCTAAACCATACAACATCGCTGGCCTCAACACCGTTTTGTACACTTTTCCTTCCATTCTTGCCGATACCTTCCTATCACACATCACACCGGACACTTTTCTCCAACCATTCCAACCTGCCTGCACACGCTTCTTCACCTCTTTTCCACACTCTCCATTGCTCTGGACTGTTGAGCCGAAGTACTAAAAGTTCTCCACCTTCTTTATCTCTGCCCCCTGTAACCTCACCGTTCCTCTTGGGTCATTGTCATTCACACACATGTATTCTGTTTTACTGACGCTAACCTCCATTCCCCTCCTTTCCAGGGCATACCTCCACCTCTCTAGATTTTCCTCCACTTGTTCTCCGCTCTCACTACAGATCACAACGTCATCTGCAAACATCATAGTCCATGGAGATTCTTGTCTAACCTCGTCTGTCAGCCTGTTCATCACCATAACAAACAAGAAGGGGCTCAGAGCTGACCCTTGATGCAGTCCCACCTCCACCTTGAACTCTTCTGTCACACCAAAAGCACACTTCACCACTGTCTTTCATCTCTCATATATGTAATTGGACCACTCGAACATACTTCTCTGCCACTCCAGATGTCCTCATGCAATACCACAGTTCCTCTCTCGGCACCCTATCATATGCTTTCTCCAGATTCACAAAGGCACAATGCAGCTCCCTCTGGCCTTCTCTGTACTTCTCTATTAACATCCTCAAAGCAAACACAGCATCTCTGGTGTGCTTTCTTGGCATGAAACCAAATTGTTATTCACAAATGCTGACCTCTGCCCTTAGTCTCGCTTCCACTATTCTTTCCCATAACTTCATCATATGGCTCATCAACTTTATCCTTCTGTAGTTGCCACATGTGTGCTACATCGATTACTCAATGGTCTGCAAGGAGATACGACGCAGAATGGCAGAGGAGATCAATGCTTACAATGAAGAGGAACAGCTGACAGCTCTGGAGAACAACAAAGGGCTACGACGAACACAGAAAGATCAGTGTATAGACAGGAACATAATCACTGCCCTTAAAGAAGCAGATGGCACACTCATCCATGACTTGGATAGGATCATTAGAAGATGCGAGGAATTCTACGCAGAGCTCTACAACACCAGGCGTCCGCAAGACCAACCATTTGCCAATGCACTACACCACCTATTCTGCATGATGAAGTAAGATCAGCCATCAAACGGCTAAAGCAAGGCAAAGCACCTGGGGAGGACAATATCTCGACAGGCATGCTTCAAGACGGCGGAGAACCAGTAATCAAAGAGTTACCTCTCTCTTCAACAGGTGCATCACTGAAGGGAAGGTTTCGGGAAACTGGAGAAATACCATAGTGAGGTTACTGCACAAAAATGGCGACAAGGCGGACATCAAGAACTATCGACCAATCAGCCTCCTCCCAGTCATGTACAAGACCTTCTCTCAAATCCTCCTGAGGATCACTCTCGACCTCCACCAACCGAGAGAACAGGCAGGATTGAGCTCGGGATACTCCACCATCGATCATATCCAAGTCGTGAGCCAAATCCAAGAAAAAGTCAATGAGTACAACACCCCCCTAAGCCTGGCCTTCGTGGACTATGAGAAAGCCTTCGATTCCATTGAATACACACCGATGTTCAATGCCCTAGCCAATCAAGGAGTAAATAACACCTACATCAACATCATCAGAGACCTCTACAAGAAAGCCACGGCCACTCTCAGGCTCCACAAGGATAGCGGTAACATTAGATTACAGAGAGGAGCTTGCCAAGGAGACAACATCTCTCCAAGACTGTTCACAGCCTGCCTCCAAGACGCAATTCTGAGTCAAATTGATTGGAAAGACCATGGAATCAACATTGACGGAGAGTACCTCCCGCACTTGGAATTCGCCGACGACATCATACTACTTGCCCACACACCACAGCAACTGGAGGAGATGCTCAACGACATCAACAACACCAGCAAGCCAGTCAGGCTGAACATGCATCTCAGTAAAACCAAAGTGATGCTCAACAAACACGTCACCCCCGCAGTGATCACAGTTGACGGTAAGACCATAGAGCAAGTAGATAGCTATGTATACCTCGGCAAGACCTTCACGCAAGACGAGGATCTCCCGGCAGAAATCAAGCATCGGATAACTCTCGGTTTGGCAGCAATCGGCAAGTTTGAGTCCATCATGAAAGGCAGAAAGGCCAGCATGAGAATCAAACGGAAGATACATGACGAATATATCCTGCCGGTCATGACATATGGAAGCGAAACATGGGCTCTCAACAACACAATGAAGGAAATGCTCAGAGTGGCACAGGAAAATCGAACGCCTCATGCTGAATGTCTCTCTCAAGGATAGAAAGCCCAACACATGGATCAGAGAGAAAACAGGAGTGAGGGATATTGTGCACACCATCAACAACAGCAATCACAGATGGGCAGGCCATGTGGTCCGATTCTCCGACAACCCTTGGACAAGCAGAGCAGAGTGGATAGCCCAGAGCTGGAAACGACCACGAGGACGACCAAAAACTAGATGGCGCGACTCAATGCCTTGGGCACAACTAGCCAAGCCTTGCATGAGATAGAGCCTGCTGGAAGAGGTCCAGCGAGGGGTATCCTCAGCCATGAGTGAAGTCACCCTGAATCCCTGAGTTGCCACAACTCTGCATGTCTCTCTTGTTCTTAAAAATGGGCACCATCACACTTTTCCTCCATTCCTCCAGCATCAGTTCACTCTCTAAGACCTAGTTTAATATTCTTGTAAGAAAATCTACTGCTACCTCGCCTAGACACTTTCATACCTCCACAGATATGTCATCAGGACCAACCGCCTTTCCATTCTTCATCCTCTTCAATGGCCTCCTCACTTCCCCCCCTACTAATCTTTGATACTTCCAGGTCCTCAACTGTTACCTCTTCTACTCTTTGTTCTCTCTCATTTTCCTCATTCATCAGCTCTTCAAAGTACTCTTTCCATCTTCCCAGCACACTTCTGTCATCAGTCAATACGTTTCCCACTCTGTCCTTAATCACTCTAACTTGATGTACATCCCTCTCATCTCTATTTCTCTGTTGTGCCAACCTGTATAAATCATTTTCTCCCTCCTTACTGTCCAGCCTGGCATACAAGTCATCATAAGCCTTCTGTTTGGCCTTTGAAACCGCTACCTTCGCCTTACGCTGCGTCTCCCTGTACTCCTGTTTACTCTCGTCGGTCCTCTCTATGTCTCACTTGTTCTCAGCTAACCTCTTCCTTTATACACACTCCTGCACTCTCTCATTCCACCACCAAGTCTCCTTGTCTACTGTCCTTCCAGAGGACAAACCAAGAACTCTCCTACCTGTCTCCCTGATCACATTAGCTGAAGTTCTCCAGTCATCTGGAAGCACTTCCTGACCATCCAAGCCTGTTTCAACTCCTTGAAGACAACACGACACTCTTCCTTTTTCAGCTTCCACCACTTTGACTTCTGCTCTGCCTTGGCCTTCTTCACCTTTCTTACTATCAGCATCATCCTGCATACCACCATCCTATGCTGTTTGGCAACACTCTCACCCACTACTACTTTGCAGTCACTGACTTCCTTCAAATTGCATCGCCTACACAAGATGTCGTCTACCTGTGTGCTCCTACCTCCGCTTTCATAAGTCACCCTATGCTCCTCTCTCTTCTGGAAGAAAGTATTTACCACAGCCATTTCCATCATTTTTGAAAAATCTACCAACATCTGTCCTCCTGTGTTCCTGTCCTGGATACCAAACCTGCCCATCACTTCCTCGTCCCCTCTGTTGCCTGCACCAACATGTCCATTGAAGTCTGCCCCAATGACCACTCTTTCACCTCTGGGGGTACTCTGCATCACTTCATCAAACTCAATCCAGAATCTCTCCTTCTCTTCTCGCTCACATCCTGCCTGTGTTGCATAAGCACTAACAACATTGAACATCACGCCTTCAATTTCTAACTTGAGACTCATCACTCTGTCTGACACTCTTTTCACTTCGAGAACATTCCTGACCAACCCCTCCTTCAAGATGACTCCTACCCTATTTCACTTCCCATCCACACCATGAGAAAACAGCTTTAACCCTGCTCCAAAGCTTCTAGCCTTGCTACCTTTCCACCTGGTCTCCTGAACACACAGTATGTCCACCGTCCTCCTCTGCATCATGCCAGCCAGCTCTCTACCTTTTCCTGTCATAGTTCCAACATTCAAAGTCCCTACTCTCAGTCCTAAACTCATGCTTTTCCTCTTCTCTTTCTGCCTACGAACACGCCTCCCGCCTCTCCTTCTTCGACCAACAGTAGTCCAATTTCCACCAGCACCCTGTTGGTTAACAGCATTGATGGCGGTCGTTGTTAACCCGGGTCTCGATTGATCCAGTATGAAATTTGTCTTTACGGTTTGCATTTTGTATTCAGGCAAAAGTTTTACACAGGATGCCCTTCCTGTCGCAACCCTCTGTATTTATCCGGGCTTGGGACCGGCGTGAGGGCGAGCACTTGTTTGTGCCCCCCCCTCACGGCTGCATTTCACACACTCACTCACGCACGCGCGCTCTCCCTCTCCCACTCTCTCGCGCACCCTCTCGTGCGCTCTCCCCCTCTCACGCTCTCTCCCTCTCTCGCTCTCTCCCTACCTCTCCCTCAAGGCTCCTCTCTCTACCTCTCCCTCGCCTCTCTCCCTCTACCTCTCGCCTCCCCTCTCCCTCCTCGCGCCTTCTCCTCCCCAGCTCCCCTCCTTCCTCACACGCCGCTGCTCACACGCTCGCTTTTCTCTCACACACGCTGCGCCGCCGCTCTCTCACCTGGCCTCGCTCGCCGCTCTCTCTCACACGCCGCCGCGCCT